>JAWLRI010001063.1:1318952-1391729 GCA_034781795.1 Crypturellus tataupa
GGCAGCGCCCGCGCCACCGCCCGCTCGCCGGCGCTCTGCAACTGCTCGGCGCGGCCGCGCGGAGAGACGCTCCGCCGAAGTCCCACCCTCGCCGCGGCTGGAGTCCCACCTCCTCCTCCCCTCTCCTCCCCCTTTCCGCGCCCGGCGCAGGAGGCCACGGGGGTAGAGGGCTGCGCGCCCCCCGCGCCTCCCCTCGACCGCTCGTGATCGCGCCGCGGCACCCCCGCGCCTCTGCTCCTTGCCCACGGTGCCTCCCCACGCGCGTATGCCACGCGGATGGGCCGCGCGCTTCCCTCCGTCCGCTTCGCCCCTTCGGGTCACGATTCACCTTGTCCGTGGGAATCACTCCAAAGGGCAGCAGGGCGGCCCGGGGGGAGGGGGCAGGAGCGGACACACGGCGATCGCAGCCCCCGAGCCACCCGCCAGGCCTCCCCTTCTCGGTGACGGTGATTTTTTAGCACCTACGTGCGCGGGAGGGGGGACTCGCTCACCCTTGTTTCCCTCCATCCAACATGAAGTCCGCTTGGCGCGAGGGGCCTGCTAGCGCCGGCTGCCCGAGTGCACGGGAGGACATTATACTGAAGGGCCCAGGTTTTGTCAGGCGCCCCCATCCCAAGCCGGAGAAGGCATTTGAAGGGCAACAAGGCAGCGCCATCTCTCTGGAGTTACCACGGGCGTTCTCCAGCTAGGCTCCTGCACTCAGCTCAGCCGCAAGATTTCCTCCTGTACCAACGCGCGAGTGTAAGCGAATATAAAGCTATCTCCTGCTGCCGTCCTCCAAGGACCTTGGCTGGTGGATGGAGCTGCTGGAAGTCCAGACTGGGCAAATTCCCTGGGCTCACCACAGGCAGGAGGAAGAGGAACTGGAGAAGAAAAAAGGACACCAAGGAAAGAAAGGGCCATATTATCATTAGAAAGCAGGTATTTCAGTGCAGTGGCACAGGCGCCTAATGATACAGGCAAAGCGTGTGCTCTATAGAGGCACCTGCTGGTTGAGGAAAACACACAAAACAAAACAAACAAACCAAAAAAAAAATCATTGCCTTTGGTAGATATCAGCCCCACTCTTCCCTTTCTTTGTGTTTTAAACACTTTTGTCCCCCCCTCATGCAACCATCAGGGTCACGCTGATCGCCACAAAGGCGGCGGATGAGGGACAGGGCTGCAGAGCCGGGAGCAGCTCCAGTGCCGTCCAGCGCCGCCGCGCACGGAGTTGCAGCCCATGCGGGTGGTGCCCAGCGGCCTGTGCCTGGCGCAGGGGAGAAGCCGCGCATACTTGAAAGCTTGGAGGAGAATACATCCCTTTCCCCCTCAGGGATCACGTTTCTACAGAGCAGTGGTGAGTGCTGTTCAAACATTGCAAAAGAAGCCCTTTTTCTTCTTTTTTTTTTTTTTTTACACTAATTATTGCAAAAAAGCCTTTCTGAAGAAACGCATATCCGTCCAAAAGAACTGGAGTTTCCCGTATTCAAAATGCAGTTGCCAAAAACATCCTCCAAGAGATAGGGAGACTTTAAGGCCTCCAGGGAAAAAGAGGGGATATTTCATTAACTGAAGGTAAAGCCAAATTAAAGTTCCCGGAGGCAGGAACCATTTCCGACTCTGTCACAGAGTTCACTGTGAACAGCTTCCTCATGCCAGGCCCCTAGCTTCAGATCTGCAGAAAACAGATAACTCTTCTTTTTTTTTTTTTTTCTTTATTTCATGGAAGACTCAATGGGCCTCCGCCTCACCATGCTAAGTAAGCCTTTTTTTTTTTTTTTTTTTTTTTTTAATGAATGAATGTACTTCTATTGCAAATAACCTGTAATTTTAACATTCCTCTGGATGGATGAAATCCCCAAGGCTGCTGCACTGTTGAAAGCCTCACAAAGAAACCTAACCAAAAAAAAAAAAAAAATAGATGAAATCCCCCAGTGGAGCAGGAGACTCTTATCCCCTTAAAGCTACAATGTACTGTAAATAATGTACAGAATCCAGTTTCTAAAATTACCACTACAGGATTCCTCATCTCCTCTTATGTTTCATCTGGATCCTGTGATCTTCTCACCTGCCAACATCCTGTTACCAAGAGAGTAGTGTATGAGAAATACCTGCAAATGGTCATGCACTTTCATGAATTCTGGCACAAGCAAGGACACCCATGCACCTTCCATGTTAAAATTACACTGTAATAAATACGAGGACAGGAGATACCTACATTCCTGTGGAATCCGCCGTGTTGGTGCTAAGGAGCATTCACTAACAAAAACAAGTAAATTCACATGCAGGCTACACTTATTTAGTAGCCTGGTTATCTTTCTCGTGTCAATGACTTCTAAGATGAAAAGACAGACTCAACAGGCAGGATTTTAAATATGGAATACCTAAAAGCACAGACTCCGTGCTCAGGCACTTAAGTAAGTGGTGTGATTTACAAACAGGCTGAGTGACGACTTACTTGGAGCTGTGAGACATGGAGAACTTTTAAGAACCTGACCATAATTTAGGACTTCATCTTGCAGATTGAGTTCAGTGGAAGCTTTGACATTGACTTCAAAGGGCATAAAATCAAGGCCTTACTTAGCGGCTCAAAATACAAATTCAGGAGCCTAAATTTAGGCCCACATTTTTTAATATCTTGACCCATGTTAGTAATACCCTTCATCTAATCCCTCCATTTGGCCTGAAAGCAGAGGAATGTCACTAACTCTTTACCAGCTTCCCTGAAAGAACCTGTGGATGACAAGAGAAGAAATCCAAGAAACACATTTCCTTCACTTTGTTTCTTTTTCTCCCCTCAGATCCCCCAAAAGAATATCCCAAGCAATGCTGGTGGAGCAGCTCAGACCTAGTTTGAAATTGGACAGGAAATGTGAAAAATGTGAGCATAAAAAAAAAAAAAAAAAAGTATTTTCTTAGAATTCCATCTTGTGAATAAGTCTGGAGGGAATCTGGATAATCTAAATTAGGAGAGAAGTCAGGGAAACAAAGAGTAATTTTAAGCATTTTAGTGCCAGAGCTATTTCTTAACACACAACGCGCTCTCTGATTTCCAGTCTCGTCCCTCAGCACGGAGCCTGGAAGCGCAGTGTCTTGATCCGGCCTCTCACAGGCACGGAAAAAGGACCATAATGTAACGAGCTGGTCAGAGAAGTGTGCAGGTGAGCAGATCCAAAATGTCCTCAGGTATTTCAGGTGCTTCCTTCTCTGTAAGAAATTGCAGCTATGCAAGGTACAGTAATGAAGCGATGGCAGAGCCAGTTACAGCAGGGTGGCTGGAGACCGAACTGGTTAATCACACGATCCATATTGTAGGGATCATGCAGGCTTCGCTTACACTTACCAGGGAGCAGCTGTAGCTATAACAAAAGGTTGCTCCTCGAAGATGCTTTGCCAACACTCCCTCTGCTGTGGTATAAATAGAATACACACAGCAGCGGGCATGGGCAGCAGCCTGTCGAGGCATTAGAAATGCCCATGCACCACCCACTGGCAGCTTCACTTGCTTCTGTCACAAGGGAGTTTGTCCAAAATCCTCAGCTCCTGGGAAGGAAGAAAAAACTCATGACAGTGCAGCAGCATCGCTCAGTTTGTCTCTCTGGGTTGATTTTATGTGCTAGCTGCTTCTGCCATAGTCCATCACTACGTCACATTACGAGGTTCCTCTTTCCTTACAAATAATTTGTGTCTCTCTCTACATCTCAGTATGATCCTATAGCAAGAGACAGTGACAAGCAGAGGTAACAGGACAGGCCCTCAGCTACCAGCAGGATTGTTTTAATCTACAGAGAGATCAAGAGGCAAAAATATCTTTTTTTTTTTCTTTTTTTTCCTGCCCAATGGATCATCACCTTAAGGGTATAACTTGACCCTCACCTGTACGTCCCTGGCTAACAGAGCTGATTGATAGGAATATATGCACACAGTTACTGTGGCTAATACTTCACCTCACACTTACATCACAGTCCCAGAAGAAAAGTCTTATGTGGCAGTCTGAGGTATTAAATCATTTATTGGAGGACAGAATTAATTTGGGGTGATCTATTATCATTTACCCAGCAGTTCATATTTTACACTCCCAGTACTGGGAGACTGGAAAGGGGACTCTTTATGGGTCTAGGCCTAAGAACCAACAGCTTACTTCAGAAAAGCAGTTTTCTTGTATTATGTTGATTCTTTGATGCTCATCCCAGGCACTGGATACACGGTACTTGCTGAAGAAGATATGACTTGGTCTCAGACTTCAATTTTTCAGTAACTACAAAAGTAAAATTAAACTCAAGAATTCCTATCCCTCTCCCCCAAGTTAAGTGGACATTAATAATATTGACCTGAACAATAAATAAGCTACAATGACAAGATGACAACAAGATGACAAGATGACAGCAAGATGACAATAATCAAACTTGAATCAGATCAATGAACCATCAAATCAGTCAGTACTGCAGCAGAGGGGCACAGAAGCTGGAAGTCAACATGTGCAGCTCTCTGCAAGTGCCAGCAAGCAGGACACAGCCACTCAGTGCAGAAGAACCCACAAAAAATCTGTTCTTCATGCCATGAGCCACAAAATCATTCCCAGCACCTTACACCTTGCTTCAGAGCTTTAGCAAAGGCCAAATACCACAAACATAATGTGTCACAGCAAGAGAGAAGAGCACAACACTCTCTCCCAGGTCTGACAGTAGCAGACTGTTGTCTGCACAATGTCCCATGTAACCATCAAATATTGTCAGTGCCCCACACAAAAGTGCAAGGCAGCAAACTCCAACTGCCTGATCAAGCTGAGAAGCTGCCTGCTACCCAGAGATGTGACAGTCAGTGAGATTAAATCTGGGAGACACAAGGACAGGAGAATGGGCACACTGTGTCACAAATCCTGCCTTTGTTTTAACTGCTAACCAGGGCCCCCAAAGAAGTAAGAGGTGCAGCAGAAATCCCAAAGCCTCCTTCCCCTTCAAAGGTAGGAGCAACCTTTTCTCCCTCCATCCAGGAAGCATGAGATTATTGCTATTGCACAGGCTTGGTGCCAACCAAACCTGACTTGACCTCTTCTCAGCCTTCTTGGAAAGACCCCAATGCCCTTCTCAAGTGAAAGGAGTAGATTAAAACTTGCTCAGAGTGAAAAGTTGGGGAGCAGATACTGGCCAGCCACTTGTGGTTCCCCATCCCAAGGTACCACAGGGGGGCGAAATGCGAATGAACCAAAATAACCCCATACCTCTTCCCCAGCAATTAGGGTCTGAGGTAGGGAACTTCCCCATCCCTAAATACTATTTCTCCACAGATGACTCTAGACATCCTCACATCATTTCCTCCTCCCACCCCCTTTCCCACAAGCAACCCATGATCGTCCCAGAGTCATCTTCACGAATGAGCTGGAGCCCAATCCGTTCAGGAAATCCTGCCCACTCTACTGTGCAGGTTATTAACCTCAATTGAAGAATGTTGCAACCAAATCTATAACTAGATGTATGTTAAATATTTTTGTACTGAAACTAGATTCCTATCTATCTGATGTGTAAACCACAAACCATATATACAATTGTAAAATTCCATCTCAGAAGCACAGTAATGTCTGGCTCACCATTCCAGAAACATGTTTTTTTTTTTTTTTTTTCTTTCTCTCTCTCTCTCTTTTTATTTTTTAATAGCAGGCTTTAACAAATTGTTCTGGATAACTGGCAATTCAATAAATCTTTTGATTCACAGTTTACACAAGATAAAGTTTCAGTTTCACTGGAATCTTAGGTTGAGCACATTGAATACAGTTCAGTGGGCAACTTCATGAGAGCACATTGAGGAGCTCAAAGCAGGTGACTTTTCTCAAGTTCCTTCTGTGTCTGGACTTTATAGATGCCCACACACCTTGGTGGCTTTCTACCCAGAGCCACTCCTTCACACCCAAGAAAGGCAGAAAAATATTACAGCTAATAAAATATCAGAACAAGGGCAAATAGGCTATTAGAAGGTTCCTAAATTCTCCAGCTCTTTCAGTTTCCCAGGACAGTACTTCTCCATTCTGGAACTGAAAGACAGCCCATACAGCATTTTTCAAGAACACAATTTCAGAGAGAGCCTTCCTCATCAGTGGCGAAGCTCATCACCCTTGCCCCTGCTTACCATAATTCCCCAAATTCCATTTTCCTTTCAGCATTTAGAAAACAAAGTTCTTAGAGCTAACCTTGGAGGAAAGAACTTTGATCCAAACAGCTTCAAGTTGAGACAAAACGTCTCAACTTGTGTCAGTTCTGGGAAAATCTCACATCACTAGGACAAAAAACAGGACTTAAGCTGCCTAAGATGCCAGAAATACCCTCTCTCTTACAAATATAATAGATATAAAACCACTTTTGAAAAAGATTGGCAAAATCTCTACTGGGTACTAGGTTTCATGATGTCACTAAATCACAGAAAGGTCAGTGTTAAAAACCCAGATATTTTAAACCAAAAACCATACAGACAGCTGCTCACATAACTGTCATCCCTCAACAAAATTAAAGTTCAAACATATGATCAGTTTCATCACTTCCAGTTTATTTTCCGCTCATCTAAAAACAAGTGTTCATTCTGGAACTAAGCTAGAGGTCATAGAGCTTAGCTTCTCAAATCTGTATTTTGACAGAGAAAAGTTGCTTTAGAAGGCCATTCGGTTCTATCTTGCAGTATTGTCTGTATTCCCATATATGTTTTTTTCTCTCCCCAAAGGATCATATTAACTTTTCAAAGCATGATGGACAGCTGAAGGGATGTGAGCTTACAAATATTCAGTGAATCCACTCTATTATTTCTGGCCTGGAAGCAAGAATACAGTGAACTTTATCCCATCTCCTTCCTGGACACTTCATGAGCTTTGCTTTGTGGATGGATGAGTACCTTATCCACGAACATCTTATCAACGTGTCTCATGTCACACATGGCGATCAGGGCAGTGACCCGTGCCAGCACGGGGCAGGGATGTCTTGTCACCACTATGTGAGGTAGCAGCTCCCAGAAGAAGGCTGCTTTTCCAGCAGTGAAGTAGACACAGTCCTTGCCTCAAAACACTTGCAAGGAAGTTCCTAGCAATTTGTTTGCTCTGAAAATGAGCCGTAAAATATCTCTTAAAGCATTGCATTTATATCTAGTTAGCCCATCTCCTGAGCAAGCCAGTTTGCAAATACAAGAGAAGAGAAGAAGGCTGAGTCGGAAGAAGGCTTCCCTCACCCTTTGGAAAGAACAGAACACCCTTTCTTTCCATTCTCCTTTTTCATTTATCCCCAGCAAGTTTCAAAGGCCTCTAAACACCCTCCCTACATAGGGCTAGGAGTCCTTAAGCCACTTCTTCTGTTAATGTTCATAACCTGGAAGTCTGAATAGCAAAAGCACCTCCTGCCCATTCATAATACTTTTACACCACAACTGGAGCTGTGTGCCACTAGTTTTTTTATTGGGCAAGGTTTTATGTATTCCAGTTGCAAGTGCAGTGCTGTGCTGGGCCCCCCAGTAACAAACCTGACAGCAGCACAAGGAGACCATTCTTCAAAACAACCTCCTGCATGCCCTGCCACTGATGGGGACCAGAGCTGTCAGCAGAATGACTTTTGCTTTGCCCCACGTCAGCCCTGTTAGGTGGAATAACGTGAGCTGGATCACATTTTCAACGAAAAATCATTTCACAACCTAGCGCTATCTGGGAAAACAAACAATTAAGCAAACAAAGTCAGGCAGCAAACTCAATAAAAGTATAAGTGGGTTTCATGTAATACCACGTCTGCTAGCTAGCCCTAACCTGCAGGTTGGCAGCCCTGTCTGACAGCTCTGTTCGCTCTCCCCCTTGCACACCCACTCATTTCACTGCATCACTGTGTGGGGAGTCTACTTTTGTCCTTTGTAGTTTTGGTGCATGTAACTGGAGGGAGTCTGCAATGGCAAAAGTCTCCATCTGAAAAGTTTCACAGAATCAGCGTTTGTGATTTAGTTCATCTCTTATTTTTGAAAAGAAGGTGGTTATGTGATTTTTGAAGGGAAGAGGTAACTTCCAGGGGAGAGATACCTTGCGTGTTCTGCATTTCAGTTCTTTCACTGTTCTTTCACTTTTACTGTGTGCATCCCACGTTCTTGACTAGGACTGAGGAGGCCTGGGATCATGAGACTGAACACAGAATATTTTGACAAGGGGCAGCAGAAGCCACTAGAAGAGGTGCTGGTATAGAGGCAGTAGGCTTTGGCCCAAAGGAACATGCCCAGACTATCCCATGGAAAGATGGCAACCAGTCAACCACCGTGTAAGAGGACACCTCTGATACACCAGGGATATCAAGAAGCCAAATGGCTACCAAACTGGAGAAGGAAGTGGTTGTGAAGGGCAAACCCTTTTTAAATAAAACATTGCTGATCCAGGCACAGGCAATGTGCATACTAGCCATGCTCCTGGAGAGCGTCTTATAGCACAGAACTAAGGACAGGTGACTGGGAGCCTGTGCCAAGCTTCAGTCAAAAGTGCTTGCCTTTCATTTTGCTCTGGACTGGGCAGTGGGAATAGAAGAGCTGCTTTGGCCAGTGCCGATTTCATCTGTCATATTCAGATGACTCAAAACTCATTAGGCAGTGCCGAGACTGCCTGAGCTGGCTGCAAGTTTATCAAGCAGCACACACGGGCTTTGGAGAGCAGCTCTCTATTGACTGCCTACTCCCTTGGGTTGAGGCTCACTGTAAGAGGTTGGGCCATGAGAATCGCTCTGTCACTCTTCTCCTGGCATCCCACCTAAATAGATTTGTTTGCCTAGAAAGAGCGAAGGTCTCTGATGGTGTCACCATTGAGACTAGCCCTCTAGTTCCACTAGGAGAGGTAACCTACAAAGAATGTGGCCAGGTTGGTGAGATCAGAACTATCTCTTCAAGGATATTGGCCATGCGATAGTCCCTCTGCCCTGATGGGCAACAAGTAGTCAGGTGCCTCCAAGAGCACAGCTGGTGCTGGTAGACACAGTGACTCCACATATTCCAGAAGATGGCCTGGTTTCTGTCACTGCAGCAGCCTGGGCACTGTCACCTGCTGACACAGGCAGAGGCTGTTAGCAAACAGAGGGGAAAAAATTAGCCAGGGCTGTTTATTGCTGACTGCTCCTGCCCCAAAGGCAACAGAAATGTCGGACTCTAAAGCATGGCAGAATTAAGGGCAAAACAGCCAATTGTGTTCCTGGGGAACTGCAGCTTTTGCATGCTTTACATTGACCACTCCTAAAAGCACTCAGGAAACGGTGGGAAATGATGCCACAGCAGTTATCCCACATCAGGAGGCAAAATAGAGGCAGAACAGAGTAGGCGGGATTGCGGTGGATGTTCCGAAACATTTTTTTTTAGTGGGAACTCATTCCCTATTGATATTCCATATTAGATGAAGAAGAGCTAACTACAGAACTAAAAATGAATTATTGATTAGTTACAGCCAAATGAGTGTGACTCAGTGTGATTTGTTATGGGCAAACAGAATAAAGTCCAAACTGCTAATGTACAAACCCGGAGCTTTAAAAGGGTCAGTTTCCAAAGCTGAAAACAATTCATTTTTGAGCTAAATCAGCTGGAAGAGAAATGCAAGCAGAAGAAATGGAATGGTTGTGAAACTGAATACTTTTATTGGTGCTGAAATATCATAATTGAGAAAGAAGGCTGATTTGGGCAGGAGTAAATAAAAACTCTTACAAAAATGAAATGTAAAGATGTTCTCTTTCATAACATGTTCATGTGTATGTAGATATGAGGGGGCAGGGAGAAGCAATAATAAATTTATCGATTGATAATTTAAAAATTGGAAATATAGTAAATTGATAAGGGGAATAAAATGGACAAGAAGTCACTTGCGGATTTAAGGCGAGTAAGACAGAGATTTCTTTTAAATATTGTCAAAACGAAGGCTACCTTAAGAAGAGTTCTGCACCCTTCCTATGTGGAAATAATGGGCAAATAATTATCCAGTAATAGCACAGAAAGCATAGATGTAGCCAACAAATATGACCGCTCTAGACTTTGGAAAAATTAGATTATGTATTTGTATCAGATGACAATGACAAGGCATATTTTCCTTCCCAGTAGGAGCTATGGAGATTTTTTTTAAAGTTAGCAAAACTGGAAGAAACCTGAAGGCAGCAATTTAAAATCAACAGAGCACAAAACTTGCACAGGATCAAAAGAGCTGACAGGAGAGCACTCTAGGCCACTTGTAAGTTTTGGAAAATTTGTTTCAAAGGCCTAGGAAGGAGATGGAATGGTGCCAGCATTAAAAAGCATAGACAAAGAGGTTGTGCAGCCCTAGAGTAGGATACCCGGAGAGGTGGTAGAATCTCCATCCTTGAGGTTTGCAATATTCACCTGTACCATGCTGACCTGATCTGTGCTGGTGATGGTCCTGCTCCGAGCAGGAGTCCTCACGTTGTCCATTGCAAGCGTATCTGAGTCTGGGAACAGGAGGCAGGTAAGTATGTCTGCAGACCCATTCCGGGCACCACAGTTAAACGTGTTAGAAGAGAAATAGGAAAAACAAGTTAAAGGAAGGAGTATAATTCATGGTGATTAGCCTAGAGGTATAGAAAAAAGATCTAGTCAGACTAACTGGATAGCTTTTTTTCAGTGAGATTGCAGGTTTGATGGACAGAGGTAATAGAGTTGGTAAAATTTATTCATATTTCTTTAAGACATTTTTAGTTCATGCCCTGATAGGATGAAAAATAAGCAAGGATCTTATTAAATGGATTAAAACCAGTTAAAATTAGTGTATCTCCAGATGAGATACTGTAAGTGAGGATTCACCATATTGAAGGTGGTGCTTTTGGCACAGAGCCCCCAAGATCCATCTCAGAAAGATATATGAAATGATTCATACTGAAGTCAGAAGATAACACAAAGAAGAGACAATTAAGTAATGAAGAGAATGTCTTTGATAAAGAACAATACAGATTGCCAGGGTTCACACAAACAGTATGCATTCTAATGTAGAAATGCATGACATGCTGTGGAACAAAGCAAGAGACCTCCTAACAAAAGGGATTTCCACCCAAACAAGCCAGAAATTTGGGAAGGACTTGGAGGTCATGGATATATCTGCCAGTGTGAAATATGGTGTCAGGGGTAATAAGATCCTGGGCTGCATAAACAGGAAATATTAAACAGGAAAAGGGAGGTTGCATTATCCCAGTCTTTAACACCAAGACAACTGCTGCTGGGATCACTGCATGCAGTCCTGGCGCCGTGAGCTGGGTGGGGAGGAGTCAAGAGGGTGCTGAGAAGAGCCAGAGGATGACTGCAATGCTGGAAAAGATGCCATGGAGCAGAGCTGCCAGGATGCAGCCTGCTTGCTGGCTAATAGAGAAGGTCATGGGTGATTTGGTCATGGCGTATAGAAATTTTACATTGGAAATCTTACAAATGGTTTTCTTTCATTTATCGTTAAAAAAAGAAAAAATAAATGATACAATGGGGGAAAATTACGCAAGACAATCTTGGAGATTAGAAACATGGTAAAAATACAACTGGGGAAAATTATATGAAGCTCTGGTGGATTTCTTGACAACTGTAAACCTTTTATTCCAGTATTTTCTAAAAAGGATCTTTAATGTTTCTTCCTAATTCAAGCATGGATGAACTCAGGATGATCTTTTGTGTTGTACAGACCATACTGGTTGCTTGTACTCATTGTGTTAGGGATTCAAACCTTACTGCTGATCAGTCAGTGCCATTTCTATGAAACTAGTAGCAAACCTTTCTTCCTTCTTTAACTCTGCAGATGGAAGCCACAGCACGTTTCATTGCCTTCCCTCCTTCTTTCTACAAGGTTCAGGTCCTTACAGGACACGCGCAGCTCCTCACACCTCCTTGCCCATCCCAGCTTGCCTAAGTCTTCGCAATCTTCCAGCCCTGCTCTTGCAACCAGCTTTTACAACCAAAGAGCTATATCTGGGGAAAGATCGCAAAGATGCCCTCAAAGATGATCATCTCACACAGTTTGGCCACAAAGAAAGCCTGTGCAGCTGACTTAGAGCCAACCTTCTGGGCAATAAAGCAAGGCAAGGCAAAACCTATGCTAAGCAATTTGGTCAGGGTCATACTCAGGTCTGGGGCAGAGAAAGAACCTGACCCTGAGCAGATACTCCCCTCTGCACCATTATTCTCACTCTAGGATGGTATTTTGTCGGTTGATCATTTTTTCACCTAACAGCAAAGCGACTACATTTTCGTGCTGCCCACACTCCCCCCTGCTGGACACACTGACGCTCACCCTCACTACGGAGACTTGTCTCATTTTTAATTTTACCGATTTTCTGAGTACTTTTAATTCTGGAGGAGAAATACAGAAAAAGATCGTGATGGAATCTGGTGCCATGCTGGAATGTGTGCTGTTTCCCTCACCTGTATGCTTCAGAAGGGTGCAAATTTCAGGCTGGACAAGGAGAGGAACGAGGAATGCCTATTTATTTGGCTGATGCTAACAAGGCAATAAAGTCTGTGTAAACACTATCACCCAAGACAAGGAAGCCTCTGCCTGCAAGCTCCACTGTAGGAAAGACTCACAAGCATGAGAGGGCCACAGGGCCGGTGTGCAAAGAGGAATGTCATTAACTCACGTGAACGCTACCTCACGCTTGAGGTTATGACTCAGAGCTGGAAGTGGAAGCACAGTCCTATTACCTGTGAGCTCTGACAGTAAGGTCATAACTCCCAGCATAAAGATTGCTAATAATTAACTTATTATTATTATTACTATCCTTATTGTTGCTATTTTTACTAAAAAGACTGATCCTGGAGTATTTACTCCAAGGAATGGCCTGGCTGGACAGGCTTGGCCTTCCAGCTGCCCTCTGAAGACAGAAGCTTTCTGCTGAAGACAGGGATTAAGGAGAAAAATGAATGAAGATTTCCGGTCCTGAGATAACTGGCAATAATTAACATGTGGTTAATGGAAGGGCACACTGGTAGAACATATTCTAACTGCAATGGAAGAATGCCAGAGTGAAAGGCAACTGGCCTTGCACCTCATATTTCTTTTGCTCCCCAGATCCCATGAGGCCATTAGAAGGCCAGACCCTGAGCACGCTGAAGCCACTCTGAGCATTTTCTTTGGCTTTGACTGTTTGGGACAAGGCTGCTAAATCTCAGAGAAGAAAATGGGCATCAAACGCTCGTTCGTGTTAAACTGAGAATACACCTTCAAGAAGGCCAGGGGGTAACTCTATCTTTCTGGCTTTAAGTTTCCACAAAAATAATGCTGCCAGCTGCTGAATCTTTCCCTCATCCCAACCCACTCTGTCTTTCAGAAGTTTGTTCCTGGGGGCAGGTATGGCCCAGGATTTCATACAAAAGGACTCGAATCTGCCTATCAACAGAACAGACCAGCTTGTGGTCTGGTCTGTGGGCTGCATGCAGCCACCAAAAGTCTTTGAGTAAAGCAGTAAGACAGCACAGATCTCACTGTAACAGGGACAGCACAGCCCCACTAGTGATAAGTTACATTTTTAGTATATCTCTGGCATATCTATCTGGTAAGGAATCCAGCACCCAGCACGGATTTCCTCGGAAGGAGGATGCTTCTCACAGTGTTAGCCCACTCAACACAACCAATTTTCAGGCAAGGAAGCGAAGACTAACTTCTCCCAACAACTGAGATTAGACACATTTATATACAAAGAGTAAAAAACGCCATCAGTTTGTGCTATCATTGTTTACTATTGCATATGCAGCAGGAATAGCTCAAGATAGTGTAAGAAAAATAGTGGAAGTCATACAAACATATAGATTCTGGGGTATTTATGGGGCAAGATAGCACTGTGAGGAAGGACAGATAAGGTGGTGTAGGAAGAAAAGAAAATGAGAGATTTTGTAAAGGACAGTTGGGAGATTGAAGAAGACAGAAATTCGAGCGATAAAGTTTTAAACATAGATGATCTCCACCAAAGAACAAATGTATTTCTCCTTTCTCTATAAACACAGAAGTACTATAAACAGGAAAAAAAACTCTGAAAACTTAACTCACATTAATAATATATATTAGAAAGTCTTAGAATGTCACATGTTATGCAATCTCTGTAGCTTTGCACAGGCAAAGACTCACATGGGAAAGGGGAGTGAAGGACCATTAGTAATCATAAAACCCAATCTTCTGTGATTACCATCCAACCTTTAAACAAAAGGTCTTCACAATTTGCCAACCGTAACCATAATTCTATTGTCCTCACTCCCCGGCCCCTCGGCTCACAGTTACAAGAACACTCAAGCAGAACGCCATGTTATAATTCAGATAGCTAGTGGAGACAAAGAGAAAGTCCATCAGAGAAAGATAAATATTGTTCTATAAAGATCACCAACCAAATCTACTCAAATTCCAGAAGATAAGAATCGTTAATAATTTCCTGCTCAAAGTGGTCGGCCCTGGCCTCTTCTGCAACCTCTTGTTCCCATGAAGATAACATTTTTGAATAATAATTTTTTAAAAAATTACCCCAAACTAATGTAGATTTCCCCTGAGTAAAACTTCTGTCCCTAATTTAGAAAATGTTGGCTCTAGGCCATCACATTTGTGTCCTCTCTAGTGGGTTGTATAGTACATTTGCAGAAACGCAGATATAACTCAAACACTCAAACATTTTATTTTAAGCAAAACATATTTTCTATCCATTTCCAAAAGACAGAAATGTTCCAGTAAGCAAAAGCTTACCTGTTCATTTTACAAGATTGCAAACTCTTTCAGCTGTCCCTGGAGAACGAAAGAAGAATTGGTAAATTTTGAGGTAAATTTTGTTTTTAAAGGGCTGATCAAATTCAATTTGACTGTAAGTATACAAAATCACTTTCTGGAATTGTTATCTACTAGTGAACTCCAATGCACTCAGACCTTCTCACACACTCCGGTAGTTAAAAGTTTATAACCTTGCTGTTATTTTCAGTCATTCCCAGGACCATGGCAGTTTGCTAATACATTCTGTTCAGCTAGAGCTTTTACAGGAGCTACTCTCTGGCTCTGAAACATCCCCACAGCAGAGGAGCTGCAGAAGTGAGTTGCCTCGCAAGAAGACCAGAGAGCTCTCTGCATCGCAGGAAAACAGGACCAATCCTCGCCAAAGGAGCATCACATCATAGTTTGACAAATATCTGCAACAGAGATGACCCCTTATAGAAGAAAAGCTGGTACGTGCCTGGCCCTCTCTGTAAATTCCCTCTCAGAGCTTTCTCCTCGCTGTTAGCACTACAGCAGCTACAAGGGAGAGAAAGCTGGACCCTGCCCAGCAGAAACACAGCACTTTGATTATTGCCATGTGCCGGGAAGAACCATGCTTGGGAGCCAGACACAAAGCTGGGCTTGCACGGTAGGCATCAGGGGTCAGGAAGTTATCACTGTGTTTGTAAACTCGACACAACTTCATATGGAGTCAAAAAAACATGGAGTCCCATGGGGCTAAGCAAAGCACACAAAAAGCTCACCCCCACAGAGCAGGGAAATAGGCAAAGGATATCCTTTGCCTAATAATATGTTACACTGTATATCTACAGGCCCTTTCATCCCTCAGTATTTACAAATATTAATGACTCATACTTCCCAAGCACCTTTCTGGAAGGTATGATTAGACCATTTTCCAGATGGGGAAACCCAAGTGAGACAGAAGTGATTTCTCTTTAGCCACACAGAGCGTCTGTGACACAGAAAGCAGAAACCAGATATTCTTGCTTCTAGCCCTTTGTTTTTAATTGTAGCAACATTCTTCCTCTCAAATTTTATATTGCATTTTATAACAATTGATATATGAATACACCTATGTAGGACATTTCTTGTCAGTTAACTTTCCATCAAAACATTAATATTTTACTCCTTACACTAAGTGAATTTTAACGGACCCCATTACATCGGAAAACTCAAAAATAAATGTATGTTCTAGTCACACAGATAATGTTGCTCACACAGAATAGTAATTTCCTTTAAAAGTAAGCAACGGAATGCTAGAACTTTAGGAACAGAGGCATCTTTAAGGTTTTAGAGAGAAACACAACAGAAGAAAAATACATTCATGCATGAGTGAATGCAAAATGCTGTTCTGTTGTACTGTCTTGGTTTAAGTCTGGCAAGTCTGCAATTACAGTATCTTCTGGGATCAAATTTAAAGAGATAGGTAAAATTTAGGGTCTGTTGCTTTGATGGAAGAACAAAGGTAGAGCATGTTACACAGAAAAAAAGAAATGAAAAAAATCATCAAGTACTCCCAAGCACATGAGAAAGCCAGCTATCTATAAGCTCTTTTTTCCTGTGGGATCTCATAAAAGAAATTGTGTTCTTCAGAGACACACTACCTAAAACTGCTGTTTTGCTCCTGTTGTGTTTAACCAAGCATAGTTGTCACTGGCTGATCTAGCCCATGGAGGCTTTGTTTTCTTTTAGAAAGGAAAACATACATTTTTTTTTCTTAACAGTATGCAGATCCTTTGCATTCAACCAGAACACTATTATAGAGTTTAGACTAAAGTAATAACTTAATTTCATAGATGACTATGGTATATTAGCTTATTAATACTGACCATATCAAAACATTCAGATCCTCCTGTCTCCTCCCTGTTAAATCTATAAATTCTTCCCACCAAATCCTATGATAAGGGAGTGAGCCATGGCTTCTACATGGCTTCTGTTCCTTCCTATCCCAGATAAGCTGCAGGAATTTGATCACTTTATTATTTTGATAAGCTGCAGGAATTTGATCACTTTATTATTTTCTTCTTGAATTTCTCCTCAATCTCACTTTTCTCTGCTCTCATCCTTGAATTAACTGTTTGTCGCCTCAAGAGAACAAAACAATTACTCTGGGTTTTACCAAGGGACATTTTCTTCTGGTGGGATAAACCTGTCCACATGTTAACATTTACATCAGACCTAGACGTCTAGACTTTTTAACAGTTAACAAAGAGAAACAGGCATTCTGGGGCATGGGTAATCTCACTTTAAGGTAGATGTTGAAAACAGCTCAGAAGAACCAAGTCATGGAAGTGCCTTTTTCTCCACTGGCTATACAGATTGCCTGGAGCATAAGCTCAGATACAAACATCAAAAGCTAAGGCAAGATGAAAGTGCATGGTCCTCAAAGCACCTCATACAGTGTCATTTCAATAGTCATGGAAGTTCAAGTTTTTTGTAGTGAGTGCATGATAATATCCATTATTCCAATTGTGTTTTTCATGATGTGATGAAATAGCTATGGAGAATCAGGAAGAGGATTTTCTATGAAGGAATCAAAACAGTATCCTCATTTTATGGGAGTTGTATCCACTTGCAGGCCTGAAGATAGAGCTAGGCTTAAGCTGCACTGTTATTCATGCAGCTAACCTATACTCCAAATGTCTGAATGGAGTTGAAAAACAGGGAAGACGCCAAAAGGCATTCCAGTCTACTCTGCAGAGATGATACAGCCTGTAGAAAATATTATGACAGCAGAAGATGCAGACCCTCTGATCGCTACAGATATGCTCAGTCTGAGCTCTGAAGCATGAAGACTCATAAGCTGTGCCTGGCAGGGGTAACATGAATGATTCTGAAACACCCTTTGCCACATGGCTCACACAAGCCAACAGAGATCAGCAACTGGAGCCAGGGCAGAGGGACAGATGACCCTCTTCTACTCATTAATTTTAAATCTGTACACAAACCTAAACCTCTCTTAAAATCAGAATTTATCTACTCTTGGAAAGCTAACTGTTATGCTGTACCTTTGCTTCCCCTACAGAGAAAAGCTGAGAGGTGTTGCAAGAGACTGAAGCCTAGATTTAACTTACTTCAGCTCTTCTAAGTCTTAATTGCTCCTTTAGGCTCCATCTGGAGTTGGGCAAGAGACAGAGACCCTTCCAGAGGGCAGTTTGTCTCCCCAGCTGAGACATCACCCGCCCAGTTTTGGTAAGACAACAAACAACTACAGTCTCCATCTGCAAATATGTCCCAGCCCAGCAACACTGGTTCAAGCAAAATGCTTCCTCCTCCCCTCTAAAGTCACACTGAGAAGGTGTATTTACTCTGCTGCTTTTGTTAGCACAGTTTGCAGCTTGCCACTATTGAGACCTCATTTGTCCATCTCATAGCAGAAGGCTATACTTACATCATGTTCAAATCATACCGGGCATACACGTTGCAATTAATTTCCCCACTGATGATATAACAAAGCAGAGTCAGAAACACTGGAGAGTAGGCACTTAATCAAGCTTGTAATCACAAATCTGACATTTAGATGCCATAGTAATTGTAATGCCAATGTCATGACAGAAGATAAACATAAAAAGCTCAAAAACCTTGCCAGTTCTCTCCCCTAAACTGATTTCTTCATCATCTTCACAGTAGAAGACAACAGACAACAACCTGTGGAGATTTCTGGTTTTTCCTTCCTTTGGTACCAGAACTGACTGCAGTTTTATCCAAGCTTTTTCATAATCAGCTACATAAGCACAATGTCACAATCTCAGCAACTTCATTAAAGAAAACAATATTACCTATAACTGAAGAGCATGGTTCATTGTTAGGACTCTGCTTCTGCAAAAGCAAAGTTCCCAAAGGTATCTGTGGAAAGGGGGAAGCTTTTGGTGAGCTAACTGTGAGCTGCCTTCCTAATTGTGTGAAGGTGTCCGGGAGATTTTGCAAACTCTTGAGTCTTCTACTCTCTGTTCTTCTAGACTTCAACACTGCTTTTATTTTGCTTAGATTGAAGGCCTGGTGACGTCCAAAAGCTATTCACAATGGCTAGCTGTTCTTGTTTTCAGATAGTCTATGGATAAGGATTGATTCCCCAGCACTCCCTCTTTGCGCAATGAACTAAGATTGTTTTTCTCTGTTTTCATTTTTTGTTCTCTAGGAACAGTTATTGGCAGAAGTGTCTTTGCTTCTTAGAAGTTCATCAGCTCTTACCATCTGTTTCTCCCATGATGTCACTGTTCTCACTTTTGCCTCATCGTTATTTCCACAGCAATCAGAGCTGGATGCCTCAAAATTCTGACCTCCAGGAGGAATTAAAAAACAGAACAGAAAGGCTATTAAGAAAAAAAAAAATGATAACAGGGATCAAAATCGGGGAAAAACAACCGTTTAAGGTCTCTGATAATATCTAAATGCCATACTTCTTGTATGCTTCTGTATCATCTTTTAAGAATGTTTTAAATTAGATCTCAAAAAAAAAAAAAAGAAAAGAAACTTTGAATTCAGAGATTTAATGAAATATATGCTCAATAATGTTTTCACAGTGTTCTTAAAAAGGGTCATTCTCTCTATTCCAAAAGCCAAACTCATGCACTGATTACTGAGATGATGATGTGTGAGGTATCGACAATTTTACATCATCAGAAAAAGAATAGCAGAGAAAGGTAAGGCTTTTTTAGGTACTTTAAGTTGAAGGGCTTATTTGTTTTTCTTAATATGGATGCATAATAAACATGGAAAGAAAATATTATCTTTTTTTAACAGTGGCTTTGTAATTTTAGCTATGAGACATCCGTTGCTTCTGAAGCATATATGAGGCCTTCCATCATAATCAAGAAAGACCCAATTTGTTGCTTTGAGCTGAAAGGCAAGTAAATCATTCCTGCTTCTCATTTTTCTTCCTTGTCTGGATCCCACAATGTCAACAAACAAACAACAACCTAAACTCAGTTGTAATTTGTCTTGGCAGGGCACCTGTATCATCTTCTTGCTCTTATATAAAACAGAGCTTCCTGGTTGTCTTTTATTGCTCTCCCCACTATCAAGGTGCTCAGAGCATTCCAGCCAGGCACTCTCAGCGGTTTCTGGGATTGTAATGATGCCAAAAAAAACACTGCAAGGGAAAGGCTTCCCTCACATAGGTTAGGAATAATTTTTTCCACAGATGCCCAGCATGCACAGGTTAATATGACCACAGGCTTCTTCCTCAGCCCCCTGTAGCGTCTATAATGATGAAAGCATTTGAAAGCACTTTGTACGCTCAACTTCCTGGAACTGGTGGGGGGCTCAGTGTGGCGTTGTGCAATCGGAGTATTCATCTAAGAGGCCGTTCTCTTCATCAAATCCCAGTGCTGCGTATGCTGCATATCTGCACTCACAATTACTACAGAGGGGTGCAGCTGAGCTTCAGCTCAGCACAGCTGAAGCGCAAGTGCTGCCAAGAAGAGAGTGTGCTCAGCACGCTTTTAAGAAGGGTTCATCTGTAGTTGCAGGAGTGCTCCTTGTCCTCATTACCTCTCCTGAGTGCCAGAGTCTTTGAAGTAAGTGAGAGAGTCTTCTCCTTCCTTGCTCACTACTGAAACAACTCGCCTCAGCTTGGAACCTCAGTTAGCTAGAAAAGATGCCAAAAACATTGTTTCATCATCCCTGGATGATCCAGTACATCCCAAAGCTAAATACTTTCCCATTTGCCTTTACACCTATATATATACCCATATTTACATATAAATATGCATCCATACAAGGAACATCTCTTCTGTACTGGATAAGGAAGACATGGCTCATGGTATTCCCTGTTTTTATCTTCAGTTTTTTTCACAGGGCTTTGATTTTAACCTTTCACCTCTACAGGAAGAATGTCTACATCTGTGGCTTGATATTCAGAAGACAGAGTACAAAGCATTTTAACCTGGAATATTCATCTATCTCCTTAGCAGCATAACTAGCTTGGCACAGCAACATGAAGAGGCTGTTTTGGACTTATGTCTGTAAATATGTTTATTTGTTTGTTTGTTTTCTAATGGAAGAGATGGACTATGGTGGGGCACCAATTTTGTGCTTGGTGTTTGGCTAGTGTGAGCCAAGCAGAGGAAAAGGAGGAGTTAGGCCTCCAAACATGCTATTTGGGTTCATCCAAAGAAGTGGAGCGATAAGATCTTTCTAAGTGATAAGATCTTTCTGCACACATATTAAGGGATTTTGGCTATGTTAACTCATGATTACCATACCCCCTCCATGTGGTCTTTCCCAAGAGTACAGTGTTCGCCTGGTATGAGCAAGACATCCATCAGTTCTGCCTTCCTCTTCAAACATTATGTAAGCATAACTGATCCTTTTCAGTAGTCATGGATGAACACTGCTTCTGAAGGCTAAAACAGAGGGGGCCTCAATAATCTCCAGCAATATCATCTGTTTCCAAATACGTATGCTCAGACTCTCCTCTTTCACCTTACTCTTTCCTTAGCTCTTGGTTGCAGCTGTGCTTTCTCTTGTATCATTCATTACTCTCCAAATCTCACTTTACTCAGTAATATTCTTCCTTCATCTCCCATCCTTCACATTTACATTCTCCAGCCCTATCAGAATTAATAGCTTAAGGCACAGATTTTACTGTGTGTACTTGAACAGAGGATGGCTTAAATCTTACTGGAGTTGTAATATGGGTAGTAGGGGCTGTCTGTATTCAAAAAAAATCTTGAAGGAAATCCTGAAGCCAAACTAAGATATAAAGATTTTGATCAGAGGCCAGTAGTTTTGCAGGAAAAAAAAAAAAAAAAAAAAAAAAAAAAAAAAAAAAAGAGCCCATAGCATCAAGCAAGGTAAATAAGGGATGTTGAAAGTAGGCCACTTGCTTGGAAGTCCGACACCTAATGTGCCTCTAACTTTAAGCGTGACCTAGAGGGAGCTTGTTAATACCTCTAGGTAACGAGATATCTTCATGAGGAAGAGCAAGGAGGACCCTCAGGTTCTCATTTCTTTGCTTCCCCTAGCCTTACATCACAGCTGCACTGACCCTGCACTGTTTTATCAAAGGAAACCAGAGTTCAGCATCTATTCTGGGAACTACAGATGGGAGTGTAGGGAAGACGCGGCGGGAGACCCGTTTCCATGGTTTCAGGCTCTCTCTTTTCGGTGTTGCTTCCCTCCCCTTCAGCAGTTCATTCCTCAAGTCCACGTCTCAGGCCCAGCCCTGACTCCTCCCCAGGATTTCCTGTGACACGGTGGGAAGTACCTTACTCACCTTGCCAAGGCCTCCACCGGAGGGGACAAGGCAGGGAACTGAGCAGGCTGCTTCTGCGCCGGCCAAGGCAGGTTCTGCCGTGTGTTACGGCTCATCTTTTGTTGAGTTTTGAGGTTGCTTTGCCCCACCACAGCTTATTCTTTCTCTTCAAGCTGACCCTCGCACAAATGTGGCCCAGCTGCCTGTCTATTTTCACTGTCCCTAATCAAGCAAGACTGGGGAGAAGTAGGGGATGTAATACCCCTACATAAGTCATAGCCCTTCTCTCTTCTGCTTCATTTAGGGCAAGACATTCTTTACAATCCCTTTTCTCATTCTTAGCCTCACTGAAAGACCATTGCTGTAACCTCGTTTTTTTCAAGGATAGCAGTATCATTCCTCGAGAGGCTACATCCAAACAGCATGGTGGTGACCTGCAGAGTGTCTCTTTCACAGGGGCTGAGCGTGTCCCACTCCAATTTCTCCATCCCTGACAACCTGGGGACCAAAAAAATTCTTGGCACTGTCCTCCCATGTGCTCTCTCAACTCTTCCCTTCAGACTAGGAGCCACTTTCCCCACTGGAGAAATCAGAGAGAGACCCAGATCAGAGAGATCTCTGTAATGCCCTAAGGCCAGGCCTAATTTTCTGGCAACACCTCTAGCTCTCTTTTGCTAGGAGGGAATGAGTGGGGAAAAGCTTAGAAAAGAGAAAGCAAGACTAAAAAGCTAGCTAACCTATCATTAAAGTATGAAAAAGATGAAGCTTATCTTCCCTTTAGGAAATAGAAGTGGAAAGTGGCAGTTTGCGGGGCTTACAGTTGAACAAGCTTTCTTGGCAGGATAAGTGGTTTTTATTTCTGGTGAGGAGAATTAAGCCATGTTTACAAATAATACTAACAGTCCAGGCTTGAGTATCCTCCAGAAATGCACCATCCCTACTCCTGAATTGCCTCAGCATTGCATCCCCAGAGACAGGGAAAAGCAATAAATCAGAGCAGCAATCCAAAATATGAGACAAGTTTTGAGCAATATTTTCTTGTGCCTTGTGGTACATAATGGGCTGCTGTCCCACATCCCACTGGTAATTGCTTTGGTAACGAAAATATTATTGTCTGCTCTGTGATGGACAATAAAGACCCCTTAGGCTCATTGTTTTGGAGTCAGGAGTTAGCCTGACTGTCCTTACCATGCCTCTGCCTCTAAATGCCATGATTCAGTAACCTGGCTGTGGGTTGGAGAGTTGCTCCCTCCCATCTACTATGTGGTTCTGCCCTGTAGGCGGGACAGAGGTGATGTGAGCGCTTGGGACCGTCTGCAGGACAAGGACAAGCTACACCGCCCATGCTGATAGTGCTTCAGAGCCCTTTGGGATGAGAAGAAGTTGAGAAGTGACCAACATATTTCCTTTACTTTCTTGCCCAGCCCATGGCTCTGCTTATGTGGACTTCGTCCCATTGCCCTGAGTTCCCAGATCTGTGTCTTCTGAACCCTAGAGGGTACTAGAGAGCAATATTCACTCTCCTGATTTGCAAGCTGTGATCCTTAGTGGTATTTTCTGTGAAAAGAAGAAGGAGCTCTGTGTACCCCGGGGAAGCCTTGAGGTCACCAGAGCTTGAGCATCTCCCTGTTCACCATCCCTCTCATAAAGAAGCCAACAGACACACTTGGGCACAGGAAACATTATGCAAAGCCTTGCAAAGGACGCATTTCCCATTGGTGTTTCTGCGTTAGAGGTCTCTCAGCCCCAGGCAAAGACAAAGGGTGCCTTAAGGGCACGTGCATCTGTCAGCACCACCCTAACTTTCATGACCCAAGGTCCTTTCAACCTGCTTTGCAGATGATGCCGATATGTTGCCCAGACATTGTGGTGATGAGGACCATATAAGAATTTGACTGTAGCCTAGGAAACCTCTACATCCCATTCCAGCCCTCTAAGTCATAGCTCCACCTACCCCAGCAGGGAGGACCACATGTAGTGATTCTCACTGTGAGCACATACACTGCCCTGCCTGGAATCATAATGCAGAATGGGATCATCCTGAGCCCATCCCATCCAGGCACTCATCCAAACTTTAAATGTTCTGTGAGTTCAGAAGACACAAGAGAAACATTTCTGCCCTTTCTGCTTTGCCCTGTGATCAGAGCAGAAGAGCAGCAGAGACTGGGTGGGAAGGAAGTCAAGACGACCCCACCAAATGATGTTCTTGAAAATAATGACCAGTCTTGGTGACTTGTTTCTCCCTCCTGGACCAAGCAGAGTCCTGACGCCAATAAAGTCCTCCTACCTCCAGAGAAAAAACATCTCATTTGATTCCTGACAAGACAGGGTGACAAATGTTGACAGTACAGTGGAGCATGCTGGCAGTTTGCCAGCCTTTTTGAGACTGGCATGTTAATTACATCTCAACGTATATAAGATTTGGATTAGACCTAACCACTCACAGTTGCAACTTTCTATTTGGGCAGTAAAAGTATGCAGAACTTCACAAAGTGCAGGGTAAAACAGAATATGCTCTCAGAGCAGGAGAAGGAGCCTTAAAAAAATCATAATTAAAGGAATGTACCCTACTTGATTTTTAGCCCTTTTAACTTGGTGTGAATGACACCAACTGAGAACTGTCCTGGAATCTCTTTTTGAACATCATTTCTTAAAGGTGAGATTTTCTTATTGATCGAATATAAGAGTTGATATTCTTATTGATACCCTCCCTCCAAGTCTTGCAGAGTCGTATTACTATGATCCTTAAGATGCTTCCGGGGTTCAGAGACAAGCAAAAAAGACACTGTTAGGAGGCAAGGACGAGAGTAATCAGGCAGTGCTTCATACCATTCCTTCTTCACTTCTCTGTATGAGCTCTCTCCTATTCCCCCAATGCAGATCTTAATATATTCTTCTTGATCATGGCCTCTACCACTCAAACATCTCTTGGCTGTTGTCCTCTGCACGGCTGTGGATTCTTCCATAATTTATTCTAATAGTAAATTTGATCCTGACTTCACTTGCAACACAGCCCAGCTGAAAGAAAAAATAAAGCAAAGGAGAGATCAGAGGGGGCAGTTAGTTGTCTATAAGGTAGCTGATCAAAAAGCTTACAGAATATGTCCGAGGAACTAATTTTTTACCAAGAAGAAAGGACACATCTCCCAAATGAAGCCAAGAAATGTCTCTTTTCTGTAACTTGATGATTCAGAAATTCTAAATGGTCTAGATTAAAACTTACTTTGATACTGTTTTCCTTATTGAGATGAATTCAAGAAATAAGATGTCCACAGATGTCTACACAAACAGTTTAAAAAATGACAGCCAAACCCAAGCCTTTCTGTTGCCCTGTGTATCTATCAGTCAACAGGACTGACAGTGACAAAAGTAGGACCTTTTAAAATATCTTATTCCCATTTTAGAAATTGTAACAGAGTTCAGCTTTGAGCTGAAAAGGTGAACTCTTTGTATTTCTGAACAATTTTAAATTGTTCAGCAAATGAGTCTCAATGTTCCCTGTGCCTTTCACCATAGCTTGATATTGGCTGATATTTTGAAGGAAGGTGAGAGACATCATTCTACAGAAGCCCTTTTGTGGAAGAAAAATCACTTTTTTGTCATCTTGCAAGCAAGAGCAGAAATGACTAATTCTTTGGTCTTAAAATTTGAAAAACTGAATATAGAGGGGAATAGAAGTGCCTGTGAAAAGCCAGGTCAAAGTACCACCTGCCATCTTCAGGCCCTTGAATCTTTCATCATTAAAAATGTCTTTTTAATTTCAGAAGCCCAAAGAATTTTATCAAAACTATGTCTGAAGAGCTCTAGAGAAGCACCGATCATACTAGTTAGTGACAAAAAATATAAAATAGACCTTAATCAGTTCTCTTATCTAACAGACCTCATTTTATAAGCTACCATTAAGGATTTTGTTTCTCACATGCATTTATCAGAAGTGCTGCAGTCTGTTCATGATCACCTGCATGAGCTGTGACTGCATGTGCACAGATCAAGAGAAGCCATGCCAGGAAGTGATCCAAACCCCAGCAAAGTCCCCAGGCCCTGATCCATGCATTCATCCCCATAGGCAGATACAGAGTATTTCCAGATCAGCATATGCCTGGTCACACACAGATTACCCCAGCATTCCTGAAACTGCATCATAGGCATGAGGAAAAACAGTTGGACAAAAGTGGATGTGAGTGCAGGCTCAGGCCCAGACACAAATTCAGAGGGCACATCTCTTATTAGACCACAGAAGAGATGGCAGCCACTCTGACAGCAAGGTTCCTGCAGGCTTTTTAAAGTGTCAGACCTCCTCCACTGGCCCA
The DNA here is from genome assembly GCA_034781795.1 of Crypturellus tataupa. Taxonomy (NCBI): domain Eukaryota; kingdom Metazoa; phylum Chordata; class Aves; order Tinamiformes; family Tinamidae; genus Crypturellus; species Crypturellus tataupa. The sequence goes on from JAWLRI010001063.1 coordinate 1,345,150, forward strand.
GAAATGAAGGCACATTCAGAAGGCATTTATTGCACTTCAGGTTCTGTTTTCACTCCATAAAGAAAATAAATGTTTTGGTCGCGAACAGTCAGCCATTTGGCTTTTGCTGTGCATACACAGGGACACGTCCTAGTAACATCCTGCACTGTCATCAAATACCATGAATTTTATTCCTTTTTACTGAGTGAGGCTCAGGCTCAAATTCATAGACTTTGAACTTGACTTAGGGTAACATTGTTTCAATTGAGGTTCATAGCCTCTTAAGGCCAGCTAGAACATCTACTTTGACCTTCAGCTGCCCCTAGACCACAAACTTCAGAGCTATTCTTGATTTCAGCAAATTTTGGTTAGCAATACCAGAAAGATCCTCAAGACTTGTTTTTCAGTGAAGACCAATTATTAATTTGCTGTATTTTTTTTAAATAATTTAAAAATAAGGAAAATAAGAAGAGAAATTTGTCAGAGGGAGCCACATAATGATTAAGTATGGTAAAGCCTCCATCACTCCAGTCCTCACATCCTGTTTGGGCGAAGACAGACCAGATCATTTATAACTGTTCTTTTGGTCTTAACACAGGGATCAGAACTAAGCCTCTCAGCTCAGGCATTCTGACATTTCTGGTGCACAGTCACTGAAGCACGAATGACACCTGAAAAAATATTTCTTGCGAAGGCCAGTTATCCACCCTGATAAGAAGGGCTGAGACCTCCGCGTAATTGCAGCCAAGAAACTGTGCCATGAAAACTGAGTTCATTCATAAAGAGAAAAAAAGGGATAAGCCGTAAGGAAGGACCAATTCACAGCGAACATCTCCATCTGCACTGGCCTTCCAAATGTTCAGTGGATCTTCTCTCAGATACCTATCTAAACAGCCTGTTCCCAGGAAAGCTGCATGGGAGAACTGAGAGAAAAGTGAGGTGATCTTCTCTGCTTAGGGGTGTGAAACAGAAACTACGTGATGATGTATGAGATACTTTTCTCTTGCTTTTCCCATCTTCAGAGATTCGTATGAACTGTCTAGCTGGTATAAATGCTCATGGTCAAATTCCTGTGGCAAAAATTCTTGCTGAGTCAAGCTGGTAGAAAAACATAAATTCTGCCTTGCAGGAAATTCCAAGACCTCTACTTTTACCCCAAATTAATCGGAAAAGTCAGAAATCAAAACTTTCAACAAAATGACATTTCCAAGCATTTTGCTTGAATATTTGGAAGAAATGATGGGCTGGTCTGACCTTTCCAGGCCCCGGCTCTGAGACATTCTCCAAAATAAAACTTTTGGATGTTTCTATGCTGCAATTTCTAAAGCTGCACTGCCCTGCAGTAAACAAGTGCAGCCTTGGAGACTGCTACTAGTAGCATCAGATTGTCCTGCAGAAAATGCAGTGTGCATGTGCAGCCAAGCAATGCACAGCATCTCTGTGAACAGGCAACATCTGTGACCTGCCCTGAGCCGACATACTAGGGTAGAAAGAGGCTGCTTTCCTGGCAGGGCCATTTGTGGGCAGTCCTGTGATATCTGTTCAAGGTGAAACTGTGTTTATATTGCGGGTACTTTCTATTTCCACTATCATTACCTCTCCCACTCACTGTGTGTTTTCCAGTGACGTGAAGAGGAAGCTACAGCTGACATAGGAGAGGGACAGGGATTTAAGATGTTCCCCAGAGCCTTGAAAAAAAAAGGCTGTTGCAAGGAACTGACTGTGCTTCCTCCAGTGAGGAGAGCACGTGCATATCCACACGGCAGCTCCTGAAGCCTGAGTTGTGCAATCCCTTGCAGTGGCAGCGAGGCTTTGAGCAAAGTCCTGGTGATGCTTGCTGAACTGAGCTCACAAAATTGAGTTAGGGTGACTTCATCTCCACTTCCTTTCACTGCACCAAGTAATGGAAGTAACGTTTGTCAGCAGCGGCTTTACGAGGTGGTGATCAGAGCATGCAGCCGCAGCAGCCTCCAACATGGCACTGCAGTCTCCAAAGCTGTGGCAGGACCTGGGACAGGAAAAGATCAAGGCCATTCCTCCCTGCTAGGGCAGCACAGCTTTCCCCTAAGTCAAGCCAGAATTGAGCAGAGATTTCATTAGATAAACAACCCCAGGACAGGGCTGTTCCAAGAGCCCAGACACCACTGACAAAGGCTGATTTCACAGAGTTGTTATGAAAAAAAATGTCCTGTTAAATCCAACCAGCTTCCAGATGGTTCTGTGGAGTATTTGAAACAGCAGCATGCTGGAGGTACTGCATATGAAGGCGTAAAGAGTTACACTATGTGATGCTGGAGAATTAAGTAGGCAGTGAATTTACTAAAAACTGGACCACAAAGGAAGTGGTGTGTGGGGACACATCCCTGGCAGACAGAAACAAAAAGCATAACAAATCACTGCAAATTCCTCATAGAAATCCGAGGACAAAAGGACTGCAAGGTATATGCATAGAACACTCTAAAAACAAGAATTGGAGTCTAGGAAATAAAACAGTTCAATTATTTTTTGCTGAGTTGCAGGAGAAGGTTCCTCTCTTGTAAATGTGCTAATATCCTTCACACAGCCCATGCATCAGTGTAGTGTCTCTGGGCCTCTCCACCAAGCTGAAGGAGGAAGTAATGGGACTACGAGAAAGGATTTCAATTGAGACTATTGCTGTCAGAGTCCTGTGGGGTTATGAACACAAGCCCTTGTTCCAACATGCTTTTCTCACAAGTACCTTTCGCTGCTCTGCCTCCAGGCCTGGTTATCTCAGTGGGTTCTGCATGGGCTGAGGCCAACTCACATATTGATCCCTGCAGGACCAAGGCCAGAGTTAGTTGTACAAGTAAATTGTGTTTTTAGGAGTAACTTTTAATGAGATTGGGAGGGAAGAAGTGTGAAAGTTCCTAAAAACATCAATATTCTTGCTAATTCCCCCCGACAGGAGAATCAAAGGCAAAAAGTGATTTGATCACATCCCTCCTTCCTTATTCCCTGATCAGGAAACACAAATAGCCGTGTGCCACAATGGTGAGAGTGACCCGTGGTTATAAGGTTACAGGGAGAAGTGAATACCCAGGAAGCTTTCACAGAGCGATTGCTAAGGGATTTCCAGTGGCAATACCCTTCCAAAACTGAAATTAGGCAGGATACAGAGAATAAAGTTTTGGCAGGGGATGGAGCATGAGGGAGAGAAGTGTACTAGAATGACAGTCACCTGGCACAGAGCTAACGCAAGGCTAACGTCCATTTTGATTCCCTTTCAAACCAGTGCCCCAAGCCTGTTCTACTCCTGCATAGGAGTGAACTGCACTCCCACAATATATAGCTTGCTATAAAAAAATGTTTCCTAGCTCTGCTACCAAATCCCATGGGGAGAAGAAATGAAAAATAGCAGGAATAGCTGCATATTGTAAGACGAGAGACAGATTTTTCTCCAGGTCTTCTACTGCAAGAGCCTGCCTTTGGGTCAGCAGAGTTTACACAAGCAAGGGTTCATCTGCATAGTGGAGCTGACCTGCATCATTTGCTGCCGAGTCCCCCTCCCCAGGCAGTTCATTTTGCACCTTGCTGGTTCCCCTCCGCATCTCTGCAGGCTTATCCCACGGTCCTGAGCACTGTGCAGGAAACTGCACAGCTCTGTAAACCCTTTCCCAGTGAACTGGGAGAAGAGATGCCTGTCCATCCTGTGGCAAGGATTATAGGAAGACCCTAGAGGACAAGCAACACAAGAGAAGTGCTAGCCTGCATTCACATTGCAGAGCAGTTATGTCAGTGATCCAGGGGTTGTACTCTAGCCCATATCCTTGGCTGGACGGCTAACTCAAGTCAAAAAGTATCTCTGATTTATAGGGATGTGGGTGTGGATAAGACACAAGTTACTAGCAGCACTGGAGATATAATCTTATTAATTCTGCAGTGAACACCCACCCTAAGAAGGGAGGCCAGGGAAGCAGGGTGACTCAAAAAGAGAAACAGAGCAGACAGGCTTGTAGCCTGCTTTTCTCAAGCAGTTACAACCTTCCCACCTTGGTTCCCTGCACGCACTCAGTGCCACCGGCACAAGGTGTTGGTTCTGCTGTCAGCTTCTGGGACAGGGGATCAGAGCAGCAGAATACCCTCCCCCTGTCCATGTTGCCGCCACTTGTCCCTCCTCCGCCTCCACCTCGCGACCCCGCAGCTGGGCCTGGAGCACACAGCCAGAAATGGGAGCTGTCAGCGCAATTACTATGGGTTTCACAACCTCCTATTACCACAGCTTTACAGTTTATTCGCTCTGCGTGCCAACATATGTGGATGCATGTGTCTGTAGGTCCACATGCATCTGTGTACTGTTAGCCACTTCCTTAAGCACGAGGGAATGTCGGGCCTGCTGGAAAGGCCGTGTGCCTGTGCATCTTCTGTGGTTACTCTTTGTATCGGATGGGCATGGGAAATTCCTGCTGGACTCTGGTAACAAGTCTCTCCCTTGGCTAATTTTTAATGGCAAAGGTTTTGTAATCACCATCCGAGCCTGAGGAGCAGAAATTCCTGAGGGGTAATTGGCTTTGTCGGTCTGTTGGGCGCACTCAGCCTTGATCTCTTCAATTACTGTACGCATGTACCTAAGCTCACACTGAAATGCTGGCCAGGACAAGCTCTGTGGATGGGTGCATGTGTGAAAGCAGCACAGCCAGTCTGGTAGCTCATGCAGCACACGAGACATGGGGCAGGACTACCAAGGGACACTGGTCACATCTTGGCAGTAACCACCTCACTAACACAACCACAGAGGAGACAGGGTCTGTGGGGACAGGGGGACACATGCCACGTGGTTTGGTCCCACAGCCTTCTTTGGCAGTGCCCAAGTGCAGCAGCCCACAAATCAATCCTATTCCTCAGCTTATTGGCCTGCTCAACTTCTCCACCTGCCACCACACAAAACACCGCCTCCTCATGTCCAGCAAGACCTTGTCCACACTGAAAACAGACCAGACACTGTAGCAAACTCTCCCCACGGGGACTAGGTTTCTACTGGCAAAAAGGCCGCACTTGCCAAGATGGCTTATTCCAATGAACTTGAGCCAGCAGAACAGTACATCCTCTTAAGACTCTCCCCATATTGATGGGAGGGACAGGATGATTCTCCTTCCCTAATTAATAGGGTTATGCAGGCAAACATCTTTTTGCAATGGATTGGGCTAATGACCTCTTAATGTTGCCTCATCAGCATAGAGCATTTAAAGGATATAAATGACATTTAAACATGCTTTGAAGCCCCTCCATGTGGCCTGAGGGGGCTAAGCATAGACACAAATCTTCAGGTCCAGCATGTGTTATATCAGATTATACAGTGAATTCCACTGGGGTCTCAGGCACAACTAGTTAGGTCAATATATGCATGCACTATCCTCTTCACGAACCCCATGGCTTCAATATGATCAGAGTAGGCATTTCTCCAGCCCTTTTCCCATCTGCATCCATCACACTCATCACAACTGTGCCACGTGCTGCTGCTGTTACCTGTTCAGTCCTGCTCCATCTCCACCACCTCAACCAGCCACAGACTTTCTGTTACCATCTTTCTCCCTCTGGCCGGTAGGTCTATATCACCTTTTTCCCATCCACCATCTATGCTGTTGTCTCCCCTTCGGTGACCGGTGGGTTATTCGTCCTCTCGGCCGTCCCTGGAGTTCACCGCAGGCAACTTTCACTCCCTCTTTTCGCCTAATTGCGGTCAGCACCCCCCAAGCTGAAGGGACTCATAAATACCGCTGGCGTTGTGAGGGAGGCTTCCAGCCAGTAATTGACTAAACTTTCCAGATGCGATTCCAGCAAGAAATTAAAAAGCAATGTGACCCTTGTCAAGGGCACGGGCAACCCCCCACAACATAAACACTGTCTCCCAGGAAAGCCCCATCCCCTGCAGACAGTGAGCTGACAGGGTCGGCCGGTTCACGCTGGAGACGCGATGGCAATAGGCATGCGTGTGTGCGAGCAGAGCGAGGGCGGCCGTAAATCAGGCTTCACCCGGGCCTGCGCTCTCCGCGTACCCCTTATCAGGACAATTTGACATCACTCGTGTTAAAGGAAGGACAAAGAGCAAGGAGAGTGCTGCCAAGTGACCTGGGGCCAAGATAAGGTCCCCCACAAAGCCAGCCTGGTTCCCATGAAATCCTCCAGGCCCCACAGATATGTGGGGCTGGCCGGTGCTGGGCTCGCTGCTGGGGAGCTGGGGCTTCGGGGGCCTGGTCCGCTGGCCAGGGCTTCGCCACACCATCTCACCACCAACCTCAGCGCTGAGGCACCCACTCGGCCCCTGCATCCAGGCAGCTTGGCGGTGCCGCCAGCGCGTCAGGGAGTTGGGGAAAACTGGGCCCAGCCCTGCAGTGGGTCACTGAGGCCGAACGTTGTCAAGAGAGGGGCAGAAGTCTTAGCTGCTGGGAAGGTTTTTGACCTCCAGGCATGACCTTCTTGTCAGGGAAGCAGAGGGGTACGTACAGTCTTTGTCTTGCCTGGAAATGGGTTGTTCACTGCCTGCTTAGGGTAGCTTCATCCCTTGGATAATGGGTGATGATCCACAGCGTGAAGGTGCCTCCTCATCTCCATTCCTGGTCCAAGCTCCTCACAGGGCCTGAGATTATGGTCTAATTATCTGGCCCTTTTCTCTCCCTTTACAGTGTGCCATTCAACAGGCCTGATGGCTTAACCTAGTCAGGCTATTGCTTCCATGTCCCTTTGTCACGCTAGAAATAGCCTCAGGGCTTAATGAAAAATAAACAAGACAAGAGCTTTATATTCAGCATGTGAATTGGCAGCATTTACAAATGAGATTACAATGTGCATCTCTTACACAAAACGCCTCCCTTCCCTTCCTCTTCCTCTACCCAATGGGGCTACTCCAACTCCCCTGGGGTCTTCTTGCCTGGAACTCATCCCTGCTACAAAAGCCTTTTTCTCAGAGCGTAAGTGACACAATTGCTTTCAAAAAGTTTCTGCTCATTTTGCCACTGAATCACAATGCTGCAATATGAGAGAAAGGGCAGCAGTGCCCCAAGCGTCTACCCTGGGGCCTGTCCCTCTGGAGACCTGGCTGCATTAAGACCACCCAACACGGGTTCGAGCCTCTTTGATCAGGCTCCAGAAAACAGGGTTGTCCCTTGCACAAAGGCCTTTCTGCTCAACTTTCTAGAGAAGTGCAACAGTTTCGGGTGGAGATGGGGTCTGGGACATGACAGGAGCAAAGGGCACTGTTAGCTCCTACCATGGGGCTGGGAAGCTGGGGGTAGCTGCAGGGCAGGGGTGCAGGAGACAAACGGAGGGAGGCAGGAATAACAGGGAAAGTCCAAGGTCCTTGGCCAAACTGCCTACAACCAGGATCTGGAAGAGCAAGAGCCACTCAGAGCCAGGACTGAGGGGCCTGAAAAGGGAAACTTGCCTTCTCTGTGCCTGGCTTCTCTGTCCCCTCACTCCCCCTGCGCAATGACCATCAGCATGGAAATGACGGTCTCCAGCTGTGGGATTTGGATGTGGAGGAGGGGGTACCTCAGTGGTGAGGGCTTCCTCCAGGGGAAGCTTGAAGAAGAAAGGCAAAACACAATATCTCATGTAACAGAGAGGCTGCCTCTCCATTCTGTGTGGAGTTGTGACTGATTTTTGGCAGGTCACAACTGTGAACCAGTAGTTGGGAAGCAGAGTTGCTGCCCCAAGCCAGCATGAGGAGGGCAGTGAAGACGTTAGTGCAAGGCAGAACAGGGAGCTTCAGCTGGAGCACAGAGGGAAACACCTCAGGAGTGCCAGAGATTCACAACCTGGTGGGCAAGCACAGATACATGGTTGAAAGGTCTCTAGCCCGGCTAATCTCGTTTCCCTCCAATAGCTCTAAATCCATCACTTAAAAATTCAGCATTTCTGCGTTGGATAGCTGGGTGGCCTAAAGGATGAATGAAACTCTTCACCCCTGGGGCAGCGGGGAGACTCCAGAAAAAAAGGGCCAGGAAGGTGCTGGCATGTTAGCACGTAGCTGAGTAATAATTTGCATGCATACACCATATGCTTACTCCCATTAACATCTTGGTTTGGAAAGCACCCAGTATCCTTACACCCCTGAAGGAAATGGCCTCATAGAAAGCACTGAGAGGCCTGTGTATTTGACTGCAAAATTGAGGTAGCTCTCCTGAGACCAAAGACAAGCCTCCATCATCAGGATCGCTCCTCTTTGATGGAGTTAGAAAGATGGTACTTAGCGTGTTGAGCAATCTCAAGCCACCAGTTTCCCTGAAGGGCCACAGCATACAAAGACATCCCTGCTGCAAATTCAGTGACCTCAGGTAGCGTGCAAGAGGACTTACATATTTAAAACAACACCTATGAGAGATTGCTCAAGGATCCAGTAAAGGTCAGCTATCTAGTAGGAAAGAAGTCTTTAACTGCATGGCTGGCACACAAAACACAGGACCTCAGGGCCATTTAAATGTGGCTGTATCCATGCATCTGTATAGTTTTATTACAGTTACTAGCAATGTTCACACTGAGAGTGACAAATCCTGTCCTTCTTAGGTTCTTCTAAGTAAGATGCAGCCATTTCAGATGCCCCAAATAAGCAGCAGAGGTATGTGAGGTCTGCAAGGCTCAAATCAGTGCCCCCAGAAACATGGAGAGCGCTTTGCTTTCAGGTGGAGTTGCCTTCCAGCAGCTTGCTCACACCTAATTCTCTACATTTCCATCATTCTGGATGGTTACAGTCCCATACCTTCCCCTCCTGTCCTTTTTCACCATGTTGCTACCACTTCCATTTAATGAGTGCTGTAAAGTCAATTTCCTGATCCTTGCTGGCAGGCACAGTTCAGGACCCCAGATGGAGGTCTGTGGGGAGGAGGGGTGCTGAGTCTGTATATTCTTCCAGATCTCTCCCCTACACACTCCTCCACTTAGAAATATCCCTGCTCCTATCAGCGGTTTTGGAGCTGACGTCCTTTGTGACGCGGATAATGTCCCGCAGAAACTGTGAGGAATGATCTCCCTCCCACCAGACCTCTGGACCCTGCCAACTTCAGCTGAGACGACCCTACACATCTTGTGCTCACCCAGCTACTGGTACTCCATAGGACTCTTCTGGGGCATATTTGCTTGCTGAAAATCGGGCACGGTGGCCTAGCAGAGCAGTGCTGATTTAGACCATTCAGAGAGCTTCCCTTTGAAATTCTGCTTCTCCACTCCTCACAGACAGCATTTGCTTTCCTTTGGGCTGTGTTGACCAGACATCCTCTTGACCAGAGGGTCCAAGCACTGAAACCAGGATGGCAAGTGTTGAAAGTGTTGGAGCTCCAGCCTGGACTCCCTGACTGCCACCTTGGTCTGGTCGCCATGAGGAGATCTGGGTTGCATGCAAGAGTGCTAGGCTCACACTTGCATTAGTTCCTCCAGGCAAAAGGCAAGACTCGCAAGAAACTGCCATGGAGCTCACTGTCATGCCAGCATATACCTTCTGTGAAAAAAGAATTTCCAGAAACCCTGGATCTAATCTGATGACATGGGGACTTTTGTAGCAGAGAGGAATGATGATGTAAGGTAGACACATGGGCCAAGACCAGAGCTTTCTGAACAGCTAAGGAGCTAAATTCCCTCTTCAAGCCAAACTATGGTTTCATAGTTCTCTATGAACTCCCCCTCTGCCTGCAGCAGGGAGAGAAGCAGCCTCTTTCGCTTCTGGCTCCATCTCTGCCCCTTCTGCCCAGAGAGGGCCCCTTCAGCTTGTCCCCAGTGCTCTTCCTTGACTTGAATCAGTGCCTGCAGGAAGGGATGAGCAGGGGATGGGACATGAGGAGGATTTCTGCTTATCTTTCCCAAGGGAATTTCTCACCTCCATTCCACTCTGCTCAGCTGCCCAGGGGGTAGCTCTGTCGCCAGGGACATTGTCTGGCCTGCAGTGTTGACAAAGTCAGAAGAGATGTGGAGTACACATGGAGATCAAGGCAGGGCTGAGGCAGGCTTTAAGCCAGCACTCACTGCTCTGCTTATCAAAGAAAGGAGACAGGGATAGGGGTGGGAAGGGGAGAAGTGTTGTCTTCTGTACAGTGCCAAGAGCCAGGAGAAAGCCTTGGCACTTCTATTCCTGGCTCCAGCCGTGCTCAGCCGCTCACACTTCTGTGTCTCATCCCAATGGCAAGCAGAGGCAACACAGGGCTGACAGCCAGAGGTGTCACTCTTACCCTCGCAGCGACAGGAGAACAAATTTTGCTCCTATCCAGAAAGTGTAGTGAAACTCTGGGGCATGTTCCTATACCAAAGCAACCAAGATGTGGCTGTGCTTTGCTCCCAGACTTGACAGAGAAGCAGGCTTACTTCTGGACAGGCATCCCAGACAGCTTTGTCTTCTCCTGCCTCCTGTGGTCACCTATTGCCTAGTGGTAACTCTTCATTCAGATGCTTATCTGCCAAATTTGGCTTCAACCCTCACGTCTGAGCACTTTGCCCACGTGATGCTCCCAATCATGCTGCACCTCTGTTTGCAAAGGCTGGTAATATACACTGCAACTGCCTGAGAGAGGAGGGCAAGTTCGCATTTGCCTGGTAGCTTTCACACACACTGCTCAACTGATTGCAAGCACTCGGTAGCGCCTCCGTGTAGTTGAAGTTCAGTTGCCAGAAGGGCTTTATCCATTTCCAGCAGATGAGGCCAGAACCATTGCCAATGTTTTCAGAAGCAAAAGCAAAGCCCTGTTCCAAGCATTCTTCTCCGTGCTTCCATCCAGATAACCCAGCCCCATCATCCTCCTCTTACAGTCCTCCAGCTTTTCACACTGCCTGCACCCTCCATTCTCCTTTCTGCCCCTGTAGCCGACCTTAGGCAGGTGGGAAACTCAGGCACATTAGTGACTGCTTGGTACATTCAGAGAAAGCCTCTGTCTTGCACTGCAGTGCTCCTGAGCACTTTGTGCCCTCTTGTCTGGGTGTCCAGTCTTAGAGATGTTGGGGAAGCCTCGTGGTAGTCCAGGAAAGAGCACGTATACCCAAGTCGTAATGACTTCTCCAAGAGCGAGGCAAAGCTCTCTAATTGGGCTATACAGAAGACACCACCCCTGTTGTTTCAGCAGATGGAATGAGTTAGGCCAGCAATAGTACTGTAATGCTGGTGTAACGGCGGCAACACTTCCTAGTATAGAAATGCTGTTTAAAAGAAAACCCATGCTCCCTCATCTCTCAGTGCCAATGTAAGACTGCAAATATTAAAGGCCAGCATAGACTGAAATAGCTGGATTTTTAATGCTGCTCATCTCCTACTGAGGACAATAGAAAACCTCATCCTCTGAGGAACCTCAGAAGTAGTGCTGTAAAGCTGGCCGTCACAAATCCTGCTACTGTCATCAGCCCGAGGCACACAACTGTATGGCTGCAGGATGCCACACCGGGAGGAAAAAAATATTCACTGATGCTCCATCTCCGCCTTTGTGTTGCAAAAACAAAGAGGTTTGGGTGTGATCCCACTCCGCGCCTAGCAGCAGCTCCGGTGGTTGCATGCACAACGTGCCTGTTCGTGGTGCTGCTCATGGAGGAGGAGGATGTCTACCCTGGGAATGCTCCTCAGCCCTGGAGGCACCATGCTTCTCCCTCTCCAAAGTACACACGGCTGCACCACCACCGCCTTATCGGCAGTGGAACTATTGCTGGAGACTTTTCCACACTGCAAGCCAGGCTGAGTGAGGAAGATCAGGCTCTTCCCAAGGTGTCTAGCCACCTCCTACCATGAAATCATAGAGCTGGTGGATGCAGAGGAGCACGTAGGGTAGTGGGAGGGACAGTATGTGCTGTCCCAGCCTGACTGAAAGAACTTATAGTTAGAGCCAATCCTGACTTGACCTCGTCCATGGTCATTCCAGGAAGCCCGGCTCTTCTCCTCCAGTTTTCCTTCTCTCACCTCCTTCTTTCTTACCTCTATAGTAACATCCAAGTAAATTCCTCAGACTAGAAATCAGAAGGTCAGTTCTCCTCAGTGGACAGTGGAAGCCAAGAAAAAGGAAGTTGTGGAAGTGGAAGTCAAGAACATTCATTCTGCTGTCTTAAGTGGCACAAGGTGGCCCACAGACCCATCATCAAAAACTAGGAGGGAATTCCTGTGTCTATGACACAGGAATTAGATGTCAGGATGAAATAAGGACTGGAGGAGAAGGAATAGTCTCGTGTGAGTAACGACTGTGAAGACCCCAAGCCAGAAGGAACAAAGTTTTAGTAGCACCTCCATCCAGTTTGGCTCCCGTGCAAAGAAGAGGACACTGTAGTAAGCAAGCTAGCAAAGTCTGCCCAAGCCAAGCTACACAGTAACATCAGCTGTCAGCAGAAGAACCTCTGGGCTAGTCTGTCTTTTTTTTTTTTTTTTTTTTTTTTTTTTTTTAGCAAATCTTATTCTGCTTTTTCCAAACTCCAGACTCTGGCAAGCATTCTGGACAGCCTGGTAACTGTGTGCTAAGTTTGGCCTGAAAACATATAACCCTAATGAGAATAGAAAGACCTGACCCTCTTACTGGAAGCTCCAGCTAGGCTTCAAAGGATCCAGGGCTTACCAAGTGGTTTTGAAACCTGTCCATGACTTCTGGTCCACTTTCTGATCTCTGCTGAAAAGGGAAGGCTGCATGCACGCCTGAGAAGAGGCTTGGAGAGGAATGGGAGGGAACAGGGAGAAAGGTGTTTCCCAATGTTGTGCTTGGCTCTCCAAGAGAGCAGGTTCTCTCATCCCAGGCTCTTTCCATCTTACACTGGTTTTGCTTAACATCTCAGAGGGCATCAGATCTGTGCATGCAGGCAACCAGGCTGCTCTGTGCATAGGCAAGTAGGGGTTGAATACAGCCACAACCCAATGCCAGCACAACACGGAAACTCTTGAAACTTTTGGAGGATTTCCATCCACTACTACTCTGGTAGGGACAAGAAATGTCATGTCCTTTAGCAGAGATATTTAAAGCGAAGGAGCACAGAGAGGCCTTGAATGATGATGAAATAACACTGCCATCCAGGTATTAGTGCTATGTCAGGACACCATGAACAGAGGCAAAGGGAAACAGAGCATCAGGAAACAAGTCTGGTCTAACTGATGGAGAGAAAACTATGGAGTCCCTCTGTATATTCCTTCTCCCTTCTCAGACCCAATAATGCCGAAGCTAGGTCTGCACATGAGTATGCTGTAGATGGAGCACTGTGCAGTAGCAAGTCTGGTGCTACACCAAGAAGCATGTGTGACAAATCACCAACGTGGAAAAAGGCCCCTGTAGGCCCTGTTGGCAATTCAGTGCCTAATCTTTCACAGTTTAACATAAATCTGGCCATTGCATTGCTGGAGCATCTTACACGGAAAGCCAGCTGCAGCGCCTCTACTAGACTGCGTGGATATGTTCATCTACCTCCCATCTGCTTCGTACTGCTTTGCCTGCTTGCTCCATCACTCACTTCCAGTGAACATCAGACCTTTTTGGCACCAGTCAGCATTTGCTTAATGGCTTGTTTCAAAGGAGTCACTTGCCCAGAAATACAGAGGCAATGGCCTGTCTTTCTCACTCGCCATTGATCCTAAGCTGCACCCAGACTGTGAGTTCCCCAGGAGAAGCCAACTCCAACACTCCCTCTGCACCTTCTAGCAGCATCCCTTCCCACACACAAACATGACTGCAGGGTCTCAGTGCTGGCAAGGCCAGAGTGCAGTCCCAGTACCAGACCACAGGGTGCCAACCCTCTTCACAGTCCCATGAGTGCATGCACATACATGAAGTGCACATGCTCTCAGCCTGGGCTTGAGTAGTCTCTAATGAGGAGGTGCTCTCATACCCAGCACGCACAGACGGTGGACACGGCCTCATTAAATAAAAGCTGCAGACAGAATGAATCACAGCCTCCTGCAGGTCTGCTCTTTGGGCTGGCCTAATCCCTGGGCTCTTCCAAAACAGATGAGCTTGGCAAAGAGCAAGCATCTACTCACCTGGAGCTGCTTGCTAGTTTCATACAGCAACAGGATGAAATATACCCTGCTCACCATTCCAGAGACATGAGTTACCCCAGGAACTGAGTAGAAAGGAAAATCACTCCAACCAAATTGTAAAGAGCCCCAAGTTCACCTATGGAGAGCACCTACAGAGCATCAGGGTCCACTGGGGAACAGTCACAGCCCAAGAAGCTAAGGACAGACATCAAGGGATACAGGCAAAGTGAGGCTGTAGCAGTGAGAGAAAACACATTGCCACTGAGGAAAGTAGCCTTGATGTTTTCCCCAGAACTCTGAAGTGACTGTGTTTTCTTCTGTGCTGCTCTGCTGTGTACATAAGAAGTAGCACCTGTTTCACTTGTATTCCCCAACCCTAGTTTCAGTTGCTTGTAACTTGCCACTTTCACCACTTGGATTGATATTTTCCAGGCCAGCATCCAAGGAAGGAAGGGGAAGGGGATGTTTTCTTTGTGACTAAAGTCACATATGAGTTTTAAGATACTAGATACTGCATTGCTGAGAAGAGGCTCGTGAACAAGGCAGGAGAGTCATTGTCTCCTGCAGCTTCTCTTGTGGAAAGTGCTGTGGCATATGATGAAACACATAGATGATATGTATGATACAGTTTTACTGACTTGTGCTTAGTATATTTGCAGTCTCCATTTCCAAATGGAGATCAGCCAAATAAAAGAGGTTGCAAGGAAAAACTTTACTCCCTTTCTCCTGTGGTCCTGTGTTGTCATTCTATGTTGCTTGAATGGTAGCTATATTATGGAAAATGATTTCAGGAAAGCTTTAGTCATTTTGGATTTTTTTTCTCTTTAATTACAGAAGTAATTTGTCTTATCCCTTCATCTTCAGCCAGATACTTAAGGTAACACAAAAGCAATAGGGCAAAACTTAGGAAAAAAGGATTTAACGTAAAGCATTATAAAATGCTTACAAATTAGGTGTGTGAGTGAATCTGTGTATGTTTAAACACATATATAAACATGCTCGTAAATATGTATGTGTAAAAGTACACATTATGTAGTTGTTCATATATATACCTGCATGAGTATGTATAACATTGGAATGTGTGTGTGCATATATATATGAATATACATATATACATATAAAATATATGAAATGTATTCATATAGTCACTGATTTTATCTAGTAACAGATTCGTAAATGAGCTTTACATGTAATATTAAGAAATCTGCTTCCTTTTCCAAAGCAGTAAATTTCCTTATCTCTTAATGTAAAATTGAAATTGCACATGAATTTAAAGAAAAAATTTATGATCAAGACTGGACCTTGAGCTTCTGCAGTTTTAAGGGGGAGTATTATATCTGTAATAGAGAGGGGGGGAAAATGTGTTTTGTTATCTGGGAAGAAGTAGTTGTTTGAAGGTGCAGGGACTGGAGAATCTTAATCTAATTCTTTGGGGGGAAAGGTTAGTCAGCAGGAGATGCTAATGTAGGACACTTAAAATTACTTCTGTGAAAAATTAATTTGAATACACATGTGTGATTTATTACGTGCTTATCCTTTTCATATACATGACATATGGTGCTTTCTGAAACAGGTATTATTAAGAGATGAATCTGGCTGACCAAGAAAGGTTGTGGCTTTATAAATTTCATCCTAGCAGGTTTTAGCTTTTGATAGCAGTTACGAAAAATATCCTGAGAGATGTAGCTCACCTGTTTGCACCTCTTAGGACATTGCCTTTTGCAAACAACTTGTTTCAGGGGCAAATAGTAACAGTGGATGCCATAATCTGTGGATATCGAAGGACACTTTTTCCCCACCTTTTAGGCCTGGTATCATCCGGAGGCAGATGGATTCCTCCTGGGATCCTGATGCAACAAAGACTATTGCCAATCTTTTTTTCATCAAAGCCTGCTCTAACCCACTCTGATCCCTGTTGCCCTTGGAGACCATCTTTACTGGAAGGAGTTGTTGAGGGAGCTATCCTTTTCCTTGCTTTGTGAGGAGTGTGAAAAGCCCCTTTCTGGGCATTTAAAGGGAAGACCTCGTGTATCCTTGGGTCAACTCTGTACCCTTACAAATAGGCTGTTGTAAACAAGAGCACAAATGACTGTGACTTGTTCCAGACAGACATACAGTACGTGCAGTTTAGCAGGCGGCATTCTGAGTCACTGTATGCAAAATAAGTTTCCCGTGAGACTTTGCGATAAAAAAGAAGCAAGCAACTTGTTATTTCGGTAACATGAGCCGCTGAGCTGTGTAAACTAAAGCTACCCCAAAAGCCACCCGTAACCCAGGCCATCCACTGTCCACAGCTTCCGCTTGCTCTCAGATCACTGAACATGCTGGAATTCCCAAGAGCTTCTCTGCCATATTGATTTGGACATCTTTTGAGTTTGGTTTAACTAGAAAATGACCTGGTGAAAGAATAGCCTATCCTAAGTAATCAAAAGAAAATGTAACCACCATTGAGTCAGGTTCACAGTAAAGACTTGCTGTTGCTCTTCACTTTGGTAGGACTTTCTAGCTGCCCAAGGCCTCCTCACTGCTTAAATTGTCAAAGGCCCTCTTAGAGTCTCTCTTTTTAACCAAGGAGGGAGAAGCAGAGAGGTTTTCGCTGAGGAAATATCATCAGAAATGGGGCACGATGCATAGCATGAGCAAGGAGCAGTCAGAAGAACTTGAACAGGCTGCTCTGATACAAGATCTCCTCCCATGCAAGGCCAAAGTTTGTCTTTGTACCTCAGACACAAAGGAAGCTGCCAGAAAGTTACATATATAGGAAGGCACAAATCTAAGAGTCCATTCTGGCAAAGAAACATTCTCCATCATGAGTGCACATCTGACCAACCCATATGAAAGTTTTTATTTCCTCCATTCAAGCGCAAATGCAATCAGAAAACCTGTGGTTTCTCCTGACCTTGCCAGTCTGACAGTCTGGGAGAGGGAAGTGAGGCAAACGCAGGGAGCCATTGGGCTAACGATGATCTGCAGCCGCGCGCCAAGTGTCTCTGCAGTCAAGGAGGGCGCGACGGGCACCGAGGTGTCACCTCACACCACAAACAGTGGCATCTCAGCGCTCGCAGGCACCACATGCGCTGTCAGTTGCACCGTGACAGCCAGCGTTGCCTCCACAAGCACTTACTTCCCCTTGCAGCCTTTCCTGGAGTGATATGAACTGAAGAGGGTAGGAAATAGGAGTTAACTAAAGGTGAGGGTGTGAGACTGAGAGGTTACCATAACAAACGCAAGGTAAAAGTAAACACACAAATTGCAGGCCAAATACTGTTGTGGCAAGTGACACTGATCCTGCCGAGGGAGATGAGTGGGAACAGAAGAAAAACAGTATTAGAGGGTATTCATAAAGTATGTATATGAGAAGGGAAAACAAATGCAAGGTTAAGAGGAAGAATAGAACTGAATGGAGAGGGACAAAGCAAAGAGCCATGAAAGGAGAGGCAGAAGGAAAAGATTGGAAAAGAGAGGAATGTGATGGCCTGGGCAAGTACAATTTACAATACCTTCTCTCATGAGACCACCTACACAAAGAGGTGGTTAGGATTTTTGAAACCTTCAAAAGAGTTTAAATAGCTAATATTCATGGCAATAGAATGGTACTTGTGATTGTAACATACTGATCTGGTTTTAAAAATGCTTCCTTCTCTAGTAAGTAGAGTAGAGTGTTACAAACACTAGGAGGAGCTACATGACTTTAAGCCCTACAAATCAGAGTTAGCATAGATGAACCCAACACTTCATTAAACACTAATGGTTACACTGCTCAATATGAGTGTATCCCAAGAGACTGGATTTCTTTTTTCCTCAAAAATGTGTGTATGTTTAGGTGTGTATACATGCATGTGTGCCCTACAGGGCATAGAAACCTTTTCATAGGTGAACTTGCTGGAAATATCCGATTCAAAGTTTATGGTTCAGCTGCTGAAGTCTGCCCAGAAAGCTCTGTTCAGAACACATGCATGCTGTGGTGTAAAGATCCCTAAATTCAGGGTACAGGTTGGTCAGATTAGGTGCCTGCAATTAATGGATATTTATTACTTTAATTTCTCCTTGTTTTTCTATAAAACAGGTGATCGTGCTGTATTTTCTGCAAGGATGTTCTGAAGATTAATGAATGATTCAAGCCACAGATTGCTTCTAGGTTTTAAATGGAGAGCTGATTGATTGACCACAGGGCAGTCCCTTACAAAGTTAGGGATCTTTTCTTACCTTGTTTTTCACCACATCTGTGCCATTCACGGAGACCCAAAACAGAAGTATTAATGTGTTCCCTGAAAAAAAATGGTGGTAGAAAAATCTTTTGGGGGAATGGGGGATTGGATGCAAGTAAGAGGAAATTAAAGCCTCCACAGGGGAAATTCTCAAAAGAAATGCAGCAAATGGAGGCAACTCAGCTCTAACTTTGCCAAAAGATTCATGAGAACTGAAAAACACACTCCTCTCGAGCCCTGTAACCTGTCAATAGCAGGAAAATTATTAAAGTGACAGCAAATTCTTTCTCAGTATATTGCATCTAGCAAGTACCAAAACATGGAACAATACTGATTTTCTACTGCTTTCTCTCCTTTGTAGTCAGTGAATCCCATGCAAAATGGATCAGCTGGGGCTTTAGGTAGTGAGCTATTCCCGTTCTTTTACACGGATATAAATAATTGCATCAGGTAGCAAGCAGTGAAGGATGCTTTCCTTCAATATCCTAAAAACTGCAGTGGACCCTCAGGCTGAAGCCTCTTGTGCTGAGTTTCAAAGGACAACAAAAATGTGATGACAGTTGCCCTGCACTGAAATAGAAGGTTTATTGTGTACAGCCAGGGCAGATGCTCACTTAGCTGTAACTGAGCTGCTAAAACAAAAGCTGTGTTTACCTGCTGCTTCCCAGCAGATCTGAGCTCTCACAGATCTGTTAGCAGCAAGGCAAGAGAAGCCTTGTGCATGCTTTAGGTTTAATGGCTTACCTCTTGGTCAGCCCAAAACACTGCTCTGGGAGGTGAAAAGGAGGTGAAAATAGACTCTCTTTGGCAAAAATCATCTCTGGACCATGAAAAACACTGTGAATGGGAAAATGTTCATCAGAGGTGTCAAAAGGAGAATTACAACAAGGGTCAATAGAGAGCTGTGGACATAATCTGCCAGATTTTAACAGAGCATTAATTCAACATACCAGACTTTAAAACCAAGATTTTCTTTAGATGATGTTGCAGGAATATTAGTGAAGAGTGTAAATCAGAGATCAACTGATGAGTCCAGACATCTGTGACATGATTAATTTTTATAAATGTAAATGATAAGAGGATGGTTCAGTAAAAACTAACCTGTTACATTCTACTTTAAAATAGCCCTTTTTTAGAAGCAGTTGTTATTTAATACATAAGCACGTGGGTTTCCATTAGCATGATGAGGATAACTTCATGCATATCCCAGGGAAAAATTTGCCCCCAAATGTTCTATAATTAAGTTTCTGTGGCTCACACTGCAAGCTTGTGTTCTGGATAACCTACTTAAGGCTATTAGCATTTAAAAGGCCACAACTGGGGACCTAATGTTAATGCCCCATTAACCCTTCTGCTCAGGGAGTCAGATTTTCCTGCTTCAACACCTGTTGTCGCCAGCAGTAGATTCACCTACGCTGACAGTGCACAGAAGGTGAGATACCCGGGGGAGGTCTGAGGTCTTTGCTGTCGAGCCTCTTTCTGGGAGGACCAGACATTGTGTTGGGTGCTGCCATGCTCACTGCTGCTGCTGCTGCATGAAAGAAATATCTTTATCCATCACAGCCAACTAGATCTGATATTATCAGAGGGTTTTTGTTTTTTTTTATTATAAGGGTTTTTTGAAATGTCCTAACCTCATGTTTAGCTCCTTCAGCATCTTTTGTTTTAGCAGGAGCTGAGCCAGATGTAAATGATGGATTAAGTAGTCTAATACCCACTGCAGGGGGCAGAAAATAGTTTGGATGTTGAATGGAGATACCTGAAAATTAGCATCTCCTTCACTTTGACTAGCTTTTTTGTCATTCATATCTTAGAAATCCTATAAGACTTGTCGGAGGTGTAGATGCTTTCTGAATATGGAAGCATTGGGTTGTTTATATTAGTATTTGATGAGGAATTGCAACAGAATCTTTCTAGTTGTGGACCTTGACATGATTATCTCTGTGGGGGATGGTTTAGAAATTTAAGCTCATATACAGAGCAACTTCTGGCTTGTACGGTATTTTCGGTGTCATGGGATATGATATATTTATACCTTGTGGATGGCACTGACTTCTGGGTGTAATTTAGGAGATATTTTTGCCCTTTTCATGGGCTTTGTGGGTGTTGGCCTCTTTCTTAGTAGCTGAATTATCTTGATGAGCTCAGCTACTCATTCTCTCGCACTCCTTATCTCACTAATAAGGCACAGTAGTCACATCCGTGTTTTTGCCTTTCCCTGCAGAACGATGAAGATTGTTGTATTTACGGGGAGAGACCTAGTCAGACGTTTTGTGTAGAAAAGTGAACTGAGGAGCACGCTATGTAAACTGAGGAAGGCAGGCCAAGCTTGTTTCTGTGAACTGAGAGACTTTGGGGGATATAAGGCACAGGCAGTCTGTTCTTTATATGTGTTTTTGAAGACCAGTTAACATATACACATCAAGTCCTTAGGTAGGCTTAATTTGTAACTCTTGACAATTCAAAAAGTAATAACTTTCATGTGTTAAGAGAATTTTCCTAAATATTGTCAAAGTAATAAAGATCACACAATTTTAAGCAGTTTCAGTCACTAGTGACTGTAGCACTCTGCTGGATGTTCAGAAAAACTGTCGGTCACATCAGCCGTGCCCACAGTATCAGGAGTACTGGACTGGCTGGAGGTAATCAAAATATATAGTAAGTCCTATATATAACAACTTAAAATATTGACTATTTTGCACTTGGTAGAGTCACCAGTACTGTATTTCCTCCTCCCATTTAAGCATTATTCCAACCAGCATGGCTGTCAGAAGTATTTTGTCTGACAACAGCTTGGAAGGTCCTTTCATGCCATACATCATATGTATGGCATCGCCCCCTATGTGAGGTTGTAGGACACAGAGTCTGTAGAAGCTGAGGTAAGCAATGAATTTTTACAAATACCTTGTGGGTGCAGAGGACAGGTTATCAATGTATTTCAGCTGCAAAATAAACCCACAACTTTGAGCCACTCCAGTGGCAGGACCCCCTAGTACCAGGCAGACACAGACGGTGGGCTTGTCTTCTGTTTCGCATGCTCAGCAGGGATTCCTTGCTGTTCTTCTAAGCAGAGACGTATTTGGCTCTTTAGGTGGACAGGTACACACTGTTAGTTAGCAGGGGACTGCAGAAAGCTAGTCAGTCACCCATGCTGAGGCTTGACGATACAGGGGCCAAACAAGTTTAAATGATTTCCTCAGGCTTGCCAACACATCACAGTTCACAGCTCCCTCGCTTGTGCCAACACAGCTGTTTATGGAGTTGGGCTATGGACAAAGGGAACTGATTTTTCTTTAAATCATGTATTGTTGGAGGGATTGCAATGGGCTGATTAATAAGGTAAATACCTTCCAATAGTGCTACTGAAATCAGTTTCACTGGGCTTTCAACCTCAGGCCAGGATTAGCAGAGGAATTGGTGCTGTGTTCACATTTACATTTAGGAGCAGGGAGCACCTCAGTTTCTTCAAAGATGTATTTTAATGCTGAACTCAACATCAGGCTCATGAAGGTAGAGCCGAAGGGTGGGAGTCCTCCAGAGATAATATGTGAGCCTGCAAGGAAGATAAGCAGAAGAGTAACTCACTATTAAATTGGAATTTGTTTAATGTCAGCTGAAACTTCTCGGAAATTTCCTTTACATCATCGAAGGATCCCACAGTCAGCAGAGCTATACTCATGAGACCTTAGTCTGAGACAGCAATGTCAGGAAGGGGCTGCCTTGGTGGCACTAGATCTGAAATAGTTCTTTGTGCGTAAGGCCAAAGGAGGTGTTATTCTTTTGGTGTCATTCTTTTGGTGTCTTTGGTTCAGAGAAGGTTTCCTTCTTACCCTTGGTTCTAAAAATGACGAAAGAGTAACACTCAAAGGAATATACTACTAACATTGTTCTTGCCTTTGATAAGATGAGTGTTGTAAAGTCAAAGTTTATTTTTCTTAATGAAAACTGCCAGCAAATTCAAGTTTATTCCACTGCCTCTACCTTCCCCCTGCTTCTCACCTGTTAGCTCTTTACTTTCCAGTTAAAAAAATAAAAATAAAAGAATTATTTGCAGTGCAGGCTGCAATCAGGCAGGATCTGGTTTGTTTTATGTAATAGCTTTTCTGTCCAAGGTTTAGCTAGTGATTCTCCTGACTGCCATCTTTCCTGCTGAGGGGGTTCCGGGTGGAAAGTGACAATAGCCTTCCATCTCATCACTTCCAGACACCCAACTTCCCTCCACTCCCAGGCCCTACGTGGCTCTGTCATACTTTTTGTCTGTGTGTGCAACTTTTTGCACTGTTTTGGTATTCAGATAATAACAAGGATTTTGTTTTTCCCTTTCCACTTCCCTTCCCTTTTCCCTTCCCTTCGATCCGCTGCTCAGTAGATTGGAAGAGTGCAACACTTCTTCTTCTGTCCTCATCCTTCTGTCATTGATTTTCCTAGGAGGTCTTATAGAGAGAGGTCTAGCTCCCTTTTTGTGTGGCCAAGGTTCCGGATTTATGATGCAGTCTCCTACAAAGTCCCTTACCTGACTGATGAGCTCATTGCTCGGGAGCTCATATATTCTTTTAAGTGATTTTCCTCACATCATTGTCATATCTTTTGCTTGATCCATAGGTGCAGCTTTCTTCATGCAATGGACTGTCCACTCTGCTGTTTGGCTTCTCCTCATTGCACCATCTGAGGCTAAAAGAACCATTTCCTGAACCCTCTAGGATTTGCTCCTTGCCTCTCCTCTCCTTTCTCCTTACACCGCTCTAATGTATGGCATTATCCCCCGAACATGAATTTAGGCTCCTTCTGGTTAATCATCATTTAACTGCCAAAGTGTTTCATGGGTTCCCATATTTTTAAGGATGTTTTTTTAGGCCAGAAAAACACAGTGTACATTGGAGTCATCAAACTGGAAAAACAATCAAGCCCTGCTCAAGCCATCTCCCCAGAGCCAGGGAAGGATTGTGTCTGCATCACATGTCTCGTGTTTTGTCTAGAGCAGTTTTAAATACACAAGCAACCTTCAGTTTCTTCCCTGGGGACACTGCTCTTCAGGCTCACACCACTTGCTCCCTGCAATTTCAGCTTTGTATTGCTGCTCTTGATTTTCGCTCTATGCCTCTTTATTATTAGCTACCCTCGTTTTTTTTTTTTTTTTTCGCATTTGCACCTTTTATTTCTTTGCAGTTTGTTTTCATGTCTTTTCCTTCCTCTGCATGTAACTGGACTATAGAGATGGGGCTCTCATTTTTTTTTCTCCTAAGCACTTGGTGTTTCTACTGCCTTGGTCATTTTGGTGGCTCTCCTCTGAACTCTGCCCAGTCCCTCTGCCAGGAAAGTGTCCTCAGACAAATGTCACATTCCAGGTGATTTCACCTCAGCATGTAGACAGAGAGACTATTGCTGTGGCTCACCGTTATGTGATGTGATTACTTAGCTTTTAATGGTGCTGATTTGTCTTGACTTTTCTCTGTATGTGTTTGGTCTAGACTGTGGCCATCACCCGTGGCTCTTAAAGAGACGATTTTGCAGCCTCCAGGCTGGTTCTGTGAATCTAAATTTATTAATTTTCCTTCCCTTCCTTTTTTTCCTTCCAAGTTGAATCACCACAGACCTTGCGGTATAATCCCCTGTTTCAGTTACTGCAGTTGGACAGGTCAACTGCACCTGCTTTTGGAGTCGATCCCAGGGGCTGGAATTTTGAGACTACCTGCTCCAATGTGTAGCAAATGCTGACAATTGCCTTAGCTGTCTAAGTGAATCCAAGCCAGTGAAGTACACTTGTCTGAAAACGTTAGGGTAAGTGAGTCATCCTGTCCTGCAGTGAGGCTTCAGAAGATTAGGTTTTAAAGCAACATGAACCTGCTGGAAAATGCTGTATCTGGCACTTCTCCCCACAAGTTTGGATGACTTGAACAGAGATGTTTGACTTTTGCTGTACACGTGCACATACACACACACACACACATAAAGAAACAAGAAATCCCCACATATCTGTGTACCTAAGAACATTTGACTGTGAATTGTGATACCAATATTGTTCTTTCAGTGCAAGACTTTACATCAGATTGGAATAAACAATCTGAGCAGCTTCTTAAAACTCAAGGAATGTGAAAGGCGAAACCTTGTCTCCACAGTGCTTGACATCAGGTTGATCTGTTTGGTCCATTTGTCAAATAGATAGTTTGACCATTGTTATTGTGATGATCATTGGTGTTCTCATGATAAAACGTGTTGTAAGTACCTTCAGTATTTACACCTGCTATTCATATATGTAGATACAAAAAGGCTTGTGAGTGTCCGTATGCCCAGGGTGTTTGGGACTCCTGCTTAGCTCCAGTGCAAATATCCTCGGATACTTGTCCTAGTGTAACCTTTGCACTAACTGCAGTGTCAGGACCTCGGTGCTACTTGCAGCTTGGTATTGAAAAGACAGAAATTATGTCCTTGTTAGTGAAGCCTACTCGGGATAAGAAAAGGATACATACATTCCTCTATCTCTGCTATTTATTCACGTTGATAGTGCAAGAAAAAAGTATTCAGAATAGAGTGGAAGGCACCACAGCATATATTTATAGCTGCTTGTTTGAAATGTATGTTGGGCTTTCACCATCCTACAGCTGAGATTGCTGCAGTACTCTATTTGAGTTGGTAATATATCACCCCCTGTTTCTTTTGGTAGACTGTAGACTTAGTAAATTAATCCAAGTTTGTACAGGTCTCGCTGGTAAGGTTTTTTCTTTAGGATTAACTCTTATTAGAGACACAGTTGCTACAATGATGCATGCTATTAAAGCAGTATCAGTGGATAGATTTGATCCAATAGGTCTTAGTTCTGGCAGCCTGGCATCTGCCATTCGCAATGTGCAGCTAAGTAAAATGGGTTGGAAAAATCATGTCAGATCAGAGTAATTTTGTTTTGTTCTTCTAGCTCTCTTGCTTTTAGTGCTCTCATTCTGTATCTCTGTTTATTTCTCTCTAACCTAGTTTATGAAGTTAATCTATCCAGGGCTACTCTACCACATTTACTATTACAATGCTCAAGAGTTTTAAAGTCAGGCCCATTTTAAACACAACAAAGCAAATAGTTGCCCACGGCTGTGGACCAATGGGACTACAAATAGTAACACAGAGATTGAATAGCAGGCCCTCAGAGTCTTCTGGCAGTAGATTTGGCTTCTTGCCTGGCCTGCTGCTGGTGCAAGGGGAGAACAAGGGAGATGTGGTTGGTCACAGCATCTCCTCTGTTCCCTGTAGGCCAGGGAACCTGGCCTACTTCTTATTACCTTGCTGGGAATGGGTGCACACCTGCAGTATCCTGACACTGCCATCCAGCACGGAGTGAGGCTGAGCAAGGATGCAGCAAAGCCAGGGCTCCCCACTGCCGTTTCCCCTCTGGTTCTTGAACTATTCCAGTATGGGGGGAGGTGGTCATGCTGGAGGAATCTGCTGGGAATTTTGCCTATTTGGTAACCTGAAGCTTCTTTCTGGAGGAGGGAAAAGAAAAAGAAAAAGAAAGGAAGTGAT
Organism: Crypturellus tataupa; assembly: GCA_034781795.1. Taxonomy (NCBI): domain Eukaryota; kingdom Metazoa; phylum Chordata; class Aves; order Tinamiformes; family Tinamidae; genus Crypturellus; species Crypturellus tataupa. Next base: position 1,370,770 of record JAWLRI010001063.1, read on the forward strand.
TTGATTTTTTTTCTCCATGGTTTCTAGGATAGGGTTGATTTATGACATCTTATTTTTAACCAGTTTCCACATCTTCTCATTCCCTTGTGTTTCTCCTTCCTTGTAATACTGTCTATGTAAAGAGCTGAGAGCTGAAAGTGTGTTTTCAACACTCCTGAATTAAGCTTTCTAAGATGTCTGTGAAGTTGATCTGTTATTATCTTGATTGGTCTTATAGAGTAGCTGAAGCATGAAGCAGTGAAATATCTTTCTCAAGGCCAACCATAGATTCCCTAGAAGAGGAGTAAATAGGACCCAGATTTCTGAATTCCTTGTGCTGTTCTTTAAAATAAATAAAATTCCCTTATGACTTCTGAAGATGTTCTTTGATGATGGTGACGACAGCATAGCAAGCCTTGTTTCATATTTGTAAAACTTTTTCTTCTCCTTTTTGATCTCCCAAACTTTAAACTTTATTATTTTTATTGATGCCAGCTCTAATCTATTTCTATTTTTATTTTGGCAGCCATGAATTTTCCATCAAATTGGTGGAACTGTCACTTCCTAAACTACTTTGTAGTATTTAAATCAAAATTGATGGCATTGACTTGAAGCAGCTTTTACTTTTTTTTCTCTCTCTCTCTTTATTAAAGGCAAATCAAACTGGGATGTTCCACATTTACACCTGTAGCTTCTTTCACTTGGTATATTCTGATTGATGGCTCTTTTTCGTTCTACTCCTTTTCTATTGTCATGCATATCCATCTGTAGGGAAATATCCAGCTATCTGCACTGCTGTATTTTCATACTCCGGTCAAAAAGATTGTTGCCTCTCAGTAACCAATTGCAAATCCTTTTCTTTTCCATCTTTTTTGGGCAATTTGTGTGGCAGCACAGTCCTGCTGCACACTGACACCTTTGCCTCCTTTTTCCCTACTCACGCCATGAAGTCAGAGCTGTCTGTGCTACCACAGTGGGCTGTTATGGGAAATCTTGTGATAGCTGAAGGAGAGGATTATAACTAGGTTAACAAAGCCGTGGCAGGACTGCAATGATAAAGGTGTTTATCATTCTGCAAAGCATCTCAGTAATTAGAAATCTAAGCACAGGCTTTCCTGCCTTTTTTTTTTTTTTTTTTTTTTTTTTTTTTTTTGAGGGAGAGATGGAACTTTATCTGCTTTTCTTTCTTATGCTTCATCAAGAAAAGTTCACATTTATAAAGCAAGAAGAAACGGCACTTTGTTTTTCACACAGCAGGAAGGGAGGAAAAAATGCGCAGGCAGCCTAGGTCTATAACATTGATTTGTAACCAACAAAGGAAACGTCTACTTATGAGACACAAATCAATGTAACCAGACTGTGAAAGTGCAAACAGAGATGTGAGAAAATTATTTGATCGTTAGTCTTCCTTCGGAAAAGACTGAGAGCCAAATTCTGCTCAGTTATGAGGATGTAGCTTCTACAAAAACCCGAGATATGTTGGTATAATCATGAACAAAATTTGGTATGATGTCCTCTGGATGGCTGGAGCTAAGGCGCTAGAGTCAGAAAGGGGGCTGGCTTGAAAAGGGACACAGAGGAGTGATCACCGAAGCAAAGAGAATAGGAATCGTGTTTTGTTATTAATGAATTGTAGGGAGAGAAAATATATTGATGTTCCTTCCTGTGCAGGGGTGAGCTGCGTCAACTGAGCACCTGCTTGTTGCAGAGGAAACCACAAACCAATTTGCATTAACCCGAGGCTTTATTGTCACAGTCCAAGATATTTTCTTAGAAATGGACAGGTTTGTTGAGAAGTGGATCTAGCCCTACCCTAGCAGACTCTAGACCTTAGGGTCCATTACCTAGGAAAGCCTGTGTTAACAAACAATGTGACTGTACTTTGAAGGTAGTGAGAAAGGTTCAAGGCTGCTTGCGCTGCTGATTTGGAAGGGAGCCCCTGTATTCCTTACAAGGTGCCCTCTCTCCCAGGTGCTTTGGAGTCTGTCTCTCCTGGAGCGGAGTTGTGCTCCCAGATTTTCACTGCCGATGTATGGAGTGAGTTGCATCGTGCAGAATCTCTGGGATGTGAAGCTGTGGTTCGATGGCACCATGTTTGGGGGATGTCACACCCCCTCAGAAACCATGCAGCCATGTAACACAAGGTGTTGATCCAGGATGAATTCACATACCGGTTCAGATTTTTTCAGAACAAATGGATTAGCTTTATATGGCAGGCTTTATGCCAGATCAGATATCACCTGTCTGCACCGCTCTGACTTCAGGCTAGATTATATATCGTCTGTTCTCTCCCAGCAACATAAACTCGTGCTAATTTGATAGCAATGTGATCGGATGCCTGCACCCAAATGGAGGCAGATCTATAGTGCTGAGGGATCCTGCCCCTAATGGCCGTGGTCTGCCCTATAGAGTGGAAACTCATCTCGGCATCAGCATCAGAAATCCACCAAAGTAGAGACCAGCTGCATTGCTTTAGTACCAGCCCATGTCTCACACAAGGTTTTGGTCGCCCTTCTCCTTCATGGTTTCCCTTCCCTTTCTTGTGCTTAGGGGCTTTCCCCATACTTTTTCATTCGCTTCCATTAATTGAATCTAGACTTGAAAGAGCAGCAGACAAACACAGACATACTTAGACAGTTTAAAGGCTTGGAATCCATTTGGAGAGGTAGATATTTTTACATTGGTTAAATTATTCTAATTCCTGTGGATATTGTTTTATTTATGTGACAATAAGGGATTAAACCGGGACGTGGCTTCCCAATAGGCAGACAAAGCCAGTCTAAACAAATGCTTTGGAGATGGGAATAATTTTCAATCTATAACTGTGTTAAAGTGACGTTAAATAACAGCAGAAAGCTGACAATCTTTACAAGTTAAACTCCCCTTTACAAAATGAGATGCAACAAGTTGTGTCCCTTAAACTTGTAATGAAAAAAGTCGTCTTTTTTACCTGCATACCTTCTCATCTGGATTTGGACTTTTAAGATGCAGGCAAAACCATCCATTTCATTTGCCCTCATTTCTCTCATACAATGAGTATTTACCCCTGGGTATTCTTTGTGTCGTGATATTTTAAAGTAAATGCCTTTCTGTCAGGGACTGCTCTTATATAATACATGTTGTCATCTGGATTGAGGCACAGTTGTTTAGCTGGTTTACTTTGCAATGCGTCATTACAAGTGACTGAAAACATGCTACAGGAAGTTGTTTGTGTGAGGGTTTTTTTCGTTGCTTATGCAACTCCCAAGCAGAAAATGTTCTTGAGAGCAGATGGTAAAGAACAGTCACTTGCAAGCTCCATTTTCCAGATGCATAGATGTTTCATGTCTACTTGAAGACAGTTCGGATGGCTTTGTAAACTTGAGTCCAACTTTTGTTTAACTGTTCACTGGATCACTGCAGACATTTTCCTGAAGGAGTTTTTATTAAAACTATCTAAACATACTAAATATGTTGGTTCGCAGACACTTAGTTAGCATCTAGTACATTATGCTATGATAGCAAGTACCTTATTCATCCATTTTTTTTTTAGGAGTGCTGAAAGTCAGCATCCCACGTATGATCTATGTTTTCCATTCATTTCTTTCTTTCCTTCAACTTTCTGAGTAGTGCATCATAACAGAGTGGCCAATATCTGAATTTCTTGCTGCTTGACATGGGGTTTGCTAGATAGCGAAGACAAATTAATTTGACTTCCTACAGAAAAGGTAAGAACCGCTTACCCTAGGGCGGTAACACAGTCAGTTCATCATGACTGCGTGATACTACGTGATACTGATAAACTACAGTTTACAACTCAGCAGGTTTCTTGTTTGATTTGTGTTTTTTTTCAATTGCTTGGGTCTTTGGACTTTTCTCAGTAGGCTTATTGCTACTGAACTGTAGGCTTTTACTTGATTATGAATAAAAGTACCAGCCCATTTTTTTCCCTCAGTTGCAGCGACAGAAATCTGTCTGTGAAATCATATGATTATTACAAACAAAATTAGTTGAAGGATATCCATAAAAGTCAGTCTTTAACTGTTGACCAGACCAATGAGTTACCCTTGTACAACAACTGTGAGCAGAAACATGAAGGAGGTTTAGCTTATTTTTATCTTTATTATTAAGTGATTTTTGGCTCCAGACCTTCTCATAATAAAAATGCTGATTTTTTCAAAATACCAAGTTTTAGTTCATAAATTCTATAACAGATAAGTAACAATTCCACCAGTACTGCCTGGTTATAAACTATATCACGGTCAGAAGAGAGCACAGAACCAGAGTCATTAAGTCTCACTTTCAAACAATTTTCAAGAAAGATCATCTGAGCTGAGAAAGATAATAGGTTTAGAAATAAGAGCTAATGGAAAACTTTTTTCATTATGTCAATGATTAAACTTTAACTATCTATCATTCCCACAATGTTAAAAGAGATGAACCAGAATTTCCCACATTCTAAAAAGAGATGAACTAAAGTTAAACTCTGGTTCTGAAAATCCAGAGTCAAATCAATTCAAATTTCCAAATGCCTGGCTTTGATCCATCTATTACCATACTATCTGAGCTTACATGCCAGTGTAATAGCCAGAGGTCAGAAGGAAGTGGTTTCTTTGGAAAACCTAATGAAACAGTCTAGATCCATTCTATTTACATTTTTCTCTGCCTTTTAAGAGTTTTAAGTTTGTTATTAACCAGAGTTCAGGTACTCCAATCGCTGGATGTGATAGCACGTTTCACTTCAGAGTTTAGTCCCATGTGGCAAAAGAACAAATAGTTCATTTTCTCACAGTGTAACAGCTATGTTACTGGGGAGAATATTTTCTTTGATCTCCTTTGGAAAGTTCAGCGCTTTGTGAGACCATATTCATCTTTAGAAACTCCTCCCTTCTGAGGACTGCTTGTGGGCTATGATATATAAAATATTTTAAATTTTTAAAAAACTTTCATTTGAAGAGTTCTTTGGGGTTTTGCAGCTTTATTTGTTACCTGACAATAATGATGATGTTGCATATATTCTTTCATTTTACCAATGGGGAAATAAGGGATGAAAAAAAACAAGGTCTTCTCAGAACCATGAAGAGAAATAACTTTTTCAAAATGTAGGCCTGCTCCAAGAAACAGAGGAACAGTTCACATCTGCAAGGAATAAAACTTTTAGGTCAGGAACCAACCATGGCCTTTGCTGTTCAAAGTTCTCAAAACCAAGCAGTTTTGTTGGGTTTTCTTGTAACTTCTTCTTGCTGCTTGGGCTATTGCACATACTGGACTGCCTTCTTAAGGCAGTTAATGCAGAAGTACCATTTTAAAATAGTAATCGCTGGGTCCTGCAGCTCAGAACTGTTGTACTGCATGTTAAAAACTCACTCTTTCCCAGAAGTGAGGTGTAAGGAGCAATATGAATGTGTGTGAGTGTGTGTGTGTGTATGTGTCTGGGTCTGGGATGTAGACAGATTCCCTACCTGGAAATGGCTTGCTATTATTAGATGCTCCGTTACCAGGGGTTATGTAAGACAATTGGAGCTCTGTTTTTTAACAGAAACATGATTCATGCTACTTGTAGTAACAGTAACCACCTCCAAACGAGACAGAAAGCAGACACAGACAAAAGGCTGAAGAAATCAATGCAGGCTGAACACAACCATTTTCCAGATACCTTCTGCCTCTCAGACAAAGCTGTCAGGTTATCAGCAGCAGAGGTTATTGCTAATTCTGAAGTCTGCTGCAGCCGTGACATGGATGCCTCTGTGTCTGCAGCCTTTGCGAGGGAAGGCTGAGCCTGCGGGAGCCGTGGCGGAGGACGGCCCTCGTGCGGTGTTCCCAACAGCGGCTCTGCTGTTCTGCACAAGGCTGAAGTCGCCGTGAGCACAGCTAACACTCCTACTCTATTTTCTCAGTTACTCCTGCTGGGAAAGGCTGGAACCAAAACAACTTTTGGCTCCTCTGCAGTTAACACTTCTGCAGTCATTTTTATAGTAATGTGGAGGGAGAGTTGAGACCTGGAGTAGCTTTGAACTTCTGCCAGCACTCTTCATTAGTGCAAATTGTGAAATCTGATTGAACTAGAATAGCTCTGAGCAACCCTACAGCTAAGATTCCTGATCCAGCTCCTACAGTACATCTTGCTGGTTGTGACGGAGATCAGAATATCTGCAAGCGCCTTCTCAATTCTGTTCTTCTGAGCCATTTTCTTACAACAGTTTTTGTTGGGAGATGTAGGAGTAAGGAGGTATTTGCCAGCTCCTCCATGGCTGAAGCTCCAATCTCTTCCTTACAGGATTTCCTCCCTAATGGGAGAAAGGATTATGCTCAGAACATCAAAACGAATATGAGTTAGGTATTTACTGAGTATCACCTCCTAGAAATAAGTGATGTTGAAGCTGCCATCAGATCCCCCCAAGTCAGTGTTCCGTTGCCATTCCCTATAGCACTTCTTCTTGGAAGACTCTCCTGTAAAATTTCAGTTTAGCAACATCTAAACCGTTTAGTGTCTTAACTTCTGCTGTCAAGGAAGAAGATGCTCAAAATTTGGAAATGGTCTTCTTAGCACTCAGGAGACAGTACTCCTACGTTAGCAGTACTTATCCAACAACAGAGCCAACTGCCTTCAGTTTCATTCAAGCAAGTTTTAGAAATGGCCAGAGAAATAGCCTCTGACAACACAGAAGAGACATGAATACTGAATTCCAATAAATCTGAAGAGTTTATAATTTGCTAATACTGGAGTAGGAATGAAAACAATTATCACTATGCTTTTTTCCTTAATGCATATATGCCACATATGCTGTACAGAATAGGGATTGCTTCAGCTACTGTTAAAGTTAGTAATCATTCTGCATCAGTCATACAGCAAACAGTTTTACAAGAAAAGTGAGAAATAACACAAAAAATGCATTAAAACAGACTTGTAGTCCTCTCCTGACTTTGGCTTTTCCTGATTGTGGCTATTTTAAATCTAAATCTGGATATTGTGACCATAATAATGACCTTTCTACATTGCAGACATACTTGAGAAAAATCTCGTTTTGATGCAGATGATACATAACTTTAAAAAGCAAATATCACAAATGCACATCACACCTGAGGACACATTGCTGTCAGTGACTTGACATTTTGAATACTGAGTTTCACAAATGTGCATAGCCATCAGATTTGATTGAACAATGTTTTAGAATAATTCACATGTTCCTCTAGAACCCTTTTTTCATTGTGTTTTGCCACTGAAGCGTTTAACAGGAAATCTACAGTGGATTTCTCTTTGCTTGTGAGGAAGCAAACACTTTGATCAGATCTACATACTCCAAGGCTGTAGTGAGGTATTCCTCAACAGATAATGAAACCAAAGCCCAGAGTGACTCTGTTTCTCCGTGGATCCTGTGTGATATTTTATATATAGTTTTTGACATAAATCAAACAAGCTTTCATTTGTACAGTTTGAGGCCAGAGGCAGCAAGCACCAAAAGAATAGTATGCATATTTGGGAAAACATGTTCATAGTTCTTTTTACCTAGCTTTCTCACTGCATTGGTTACCAGGCCTTTAATGATTGACTTGCAAGGGAAATCTTCAGAGACATGAGACATTCATCCAACACAACAAAAAAAATGAAAATCATTTGAGTATTTTCCCTGACAGTCAATATCATTGTGTAGCTCCGCATTTGGGCAGTGGTGTTATGGATTTTGCAACCTAGTTATAAAATTTTTCGTCCCAGATCTTGCCCCAGATCAGAATGCATACACCCGGGCTTTTTAATATAAATCATCCTCTGGCAAAGGCATCACTGTATTAGCTAGCAAGTTTCTTCGTCTCCCTCTAAAGCAAGGAACATAATAAAAGCTCACTGAGGAAGGAGGAGAATTCTACCAAGGTCGAAAAGTTTGGGAAGTTTGTTTTCAATTATTCTATTATTTTGTTTGCTAACCTGGCTCTTGGTACAGTACAGTGTACCAGATGTACAGTGAAGAATTCACTTGCTGATTTACCTTGCTCTTCTTTCTGTGACAAAAGGATCAGATACATGGAAATTTGTATCCTGCAGTCGTCCACTTGCCAACATAGAATTATACCATAAATGAATGCAATAAACAAGCCAAGAAGGAACTGAACCTCATTAGTTTTATCATTTAGTATTTTCTTCCATAGTCATGACTGTGTAGTTCAGGTTTATGGTGGAGATCAGCTTTCAACATGAGAACTAAAAAATGTGTGGCCAGGCATTGGTATCAGCTATTGTACTGTTGTGATGATGAGGAGAGCTATGGAAGAGCCCCTGCCATTAGATAAATAAATCTTCATTGAATCGGATTATTTGGTGAGATTGCACAGTCCCTGCACAAAAGTAAAAATACAATTACCAGTTTTCAAACCTGTTTGCTGAGACATGGTAATCCATTCTTGGAGGACATCCTGTACTATTCAATTCACCAACATCTATGCGAGTAAGAGTTTGGGGGATATGCTAAAGTATTTGCAAGGACAGCAGTCAATCAAATCAAAGCAATCTGTAGGGGAGGAGGAAAAAAAGTCTCGGCTCATTCTCTTCATACGCTTTCATTGTTTTTGTTCTTCCTGAAAAATAATGTCCTTTCAGATTTCGTTTGACATCTCCATGATGTTGAACAGATTCGAAGAAATCACCAATATTTTGACAGGGTTCCTTGGCAATGAAATGTTCATGAAGCTCATCTGTCACGAGCTAATCTGGCTCATCTAGCCAAAGCAGTAGCTTAGACAGATATATTACTGTAACAATTTAATTTCTACACTTTTTCTTGGTCTCTGGAGATTGCAGTGATGGCAACTCCTATTTCAGTGGCAGAAACATTGGTGATAGCTGCAGCATGGCTATACCTTTGTTTTTATGAAAACCTTGCTTAATGTAGCAAGGCTGTGTCAAGTTGTCCAAGCGCTTTTTTTCTTGGTAAGAAAGCAATACTCCAATCGTTCTGGCCATCTGCAGTGTTCATGGCTTCAAAACTCTAACTTCTTACCTTGTTCTCCTCCCACCTTCCATACTATAATGCTGATCTATTGTAACCTACAGTGTCAGCACACTCAACACGTGAATGCATGGGGCTGTGATGGTCTCAGACTGTTTCTATTAATAGTAAATGTCTGTAGAAATACAGCATTCAAACTGAAAAACTCCATCCCACAAACTGATCTCTTCCCTGGAAGCCTCATGTAGGAGCAGTGCTGCTGAGCACAGAAGATTTATCCTGTATTTTCCACGAGCATGAATAAAATCATGGCCCTAAAGTACTGGCCTTGGTCATACTCTACTGTTACGAATTGCTCTCAAAGGTATGTGGTCTTGTTCAATATTTGTTCAATATCTTTACAATGGCTTCATTCTATGAATATAGAGAATCCTGTGTTATGACACATAGCAATTTATTTCCAGAAGAAGATAATTTTAAAATATTAATTGTGTATCCAGCTATATAGTCATTTATATATGGTGTGTTATATATAGCATGTACATACGGTAACCACACATACATCACCTAAATGACAAAGTTTCTTCTCTTTACCGTTTGTGAAGAGATAACTCATGATCTGACCCATCCTCCTAGTTTGGTCTGGTATCAGAGATTTTTGCTGACATCTGAATGTCTTCCTGAATTCTCCATCAGGCCTTTCACTGATCTGCCACTTCCTTTGTCTACTGACATTTAGTTGCACCTCTTCCAGGTACCAGTTGTCTTCAACATTTCAAACTAGATGTGCAAATTCCCAACTGAAATCTAACATGGCTTTCTAAGTAGCACATCTTGGCTTTCTTCTGTCCGTTTCTCCCTTCAGAACTACAAGATTTTATCAGGAGACCCCTCCAGAAATTTCCAGGCATAAACACTATATAAAAAAATGCCTGCTCTGGGCTTGAATTTCCCTCGTCTCCTTGGTGTATCTCCAGCTTTCTCATTTTCTCATTTTTTTTCTCAAGAAGCTGTGGTGTCTTGATCCCTTGCTCTTTCTCAGAACCAACACCAAACGCATAACACAGCTGGGCTTCTTGCTCTCCTGGCTCCCTTCCCAGACCCCTTTCCAACATGAGTGAAGGTGTACCCACTGACTCCATTCTCTGCCCACAGGGAGGTGCAGCTAAAACAGTTATCTAAGCTGTGATTAGACTCAGTCTGACATATTTCTGTGCTAGTGTGAGGTTTACTCACCCAACACACTAAGCATGATGAGATCTTTATTAATGGAAATAGGCATCATCTCAAACTATATCTTAAAGAGAACATTTTCAGAAGTTGAGTGTTAATACTTTGTGCTACTGCCTAGAGCGCGAGAGGCCATCCAGCACTGGGAGTGGATTTTAAGGGCAGTAGGAAGGAGTTGTCCTGTGGACATTAGCTCTTGGATGTCATTAGCTGTTGCTTTGAGAAGACCATCTGCAAAATAAAAAGAAGTATCAAGAGAATCAATAGATGAAAATGAGACATAGAAAATTCCTATTCTAAGTGCCAAATCCTAACTTACAAAAGAATTACAGCTTGAGAGAGGTGAAATTGTATAATGTCAGATAAAAGGGAGTGAGAGATGGGGGAAAGAAATAGACACAGAAAATAGAGGCTATGTGAGACAAACATTGGGAACATGATGTAGACTTTACTATAAATTGTTATGAATTGCTATACCAGATTTCAGTAACAATCCCTGGGACTTAAGGGAGATGTTTTCTCTCCGATACTTTTGACTAAATATCTTTATGGGAAATTGGTCTTTACTAGACTAGAGTAGTCCATCCCATTTAAACAATCTTTCTGCAAATGTCTAATCCATTAACAAATTAATTTCTTCATTCAGGCCCAATTACTAAAAGTGGACAGACAGTGCTCCCAGTAGACCACAGAAATGACCAGTTTGCTGTTATAGATAAAGCCATGACCTGTTGTGAAAAAATCATGCTATGGTCTTCTGGTAGTGTGTCCTGTGCTGCTAACATTTTCTGTTTCCCATGAGGCAAGTTCTTGCCTCTGTTGTAAAAGTGTTTTTTGTGTGGTAGCATCTCGATGTCAATAAGACATCATGGCTAGATATGTGCCTATAGGTAGCTGAGGATCTAATTCCTACTTAGTGTAAATGCAGCGGTCTTAGCTTGTCAGAGGATGTGCATTCTTTGGAAAACGAATCAGTAAATTGCACCCAGAATCACCCACTTTATGCAGCAGCAAGATGACTTTTCAATCATGTTTACTGATTATCAACAGTGCAGTTTTAATCTTCTAATTCTTTTTGTCCTTTTAAGAATTTCATCCAAAATGCTACTTTCTGAGAGAAAAAGTGACAAAGAATTGCACTTAAGCTAAACAAGCTGGTCTGAAAATAACCAGCGCTGTGAGAGTGTCAATTAAAACTGGCCCCACCTTACTCAAGAGACCTTCACAATATGTGAACTGAGATGGGATGTCCTAACTTCAGTAGCACTAGGAAGTTCTTACCTCCAGTCCCCTCATGATATAGACAGAGCGGTACGAGCACAGCAAATGGGAAGTGTAAGAAAGAAGCTCACAAGGATCTCATTTTTTTTTCATTAGAAAAATAGAGTTCTGAAGCTATCAGGGATGAAATAAATAGCAATGAACTAAAAAGCTGAGCCCCCTGAATTTGGAGCCACAAAAAGAAAGTTAAATGAAGGCTGTGGGATCAGGTGCCAAGCCTTTGCACAAAGAGGCTATGCTATTCTGCTGACCGTCTCTTGCAGGTGGAACAGGAGAATGATCCTAGCAAGCAGGGAGTACTTAAAGAGTCTGATGGTGTCCTTGAGCAGAAAGAAGTAGAGTTGGGAGCACAGATAGAAATGTCCCTCAGGGAATAATATTAGAGAAAAGCAAAAATTATTAGGAAAAAAATACAAACTTCAGTTTTGGGCATGGGCAGGAAATTGTTGTTTATAATGTTTAAGTGATCTGTAAAGGAAATACTATGCTGGTGTAGTGGGTAAAGAGCAGAGTCAGGCCAATGCTTGTTATGTGTATTTTAAGTAATAGGATATGACAGACCAGATCAGATCAATGATGCTGATTAATGAACAGCTCTGAAAAGGTAACAAACAAGTACAGAAAGGGTCAAGACACAAATTCTCAGGAGGGAGGAAGGGAAGACGAGTGTACCAGAGTATGGAGTTATGGTTTGGTAGCCCATGAATCATGAACATTATTATATAAAGTACCAGATATTGACCAAACTTTATGCCCACTGTAATTCCAGTGAAGCCAGTACAAAACCTGACCGAAATTGTACATCTTAAATCACAATCTGTAGTACATCACTGCTATCATAAAGTGTACCTTCCTTAGTAAAAACAGTAATGTGATTAATGTTTCTCACTGCTTCTAAGTTATCATATAAATCTTGGGAAGAGTGAGGTGGAATAAATACAAACATGTATGAAATTATCAAGTTAGTATCACTAGTGAAAATATTTTAACTAATAATAGCCTGCATGCCTGCATTCATCCAGAAAACTTCAAAATCTTAATTGAGCACACAGTACCCTGATGTAGCAGATGTTAATGTTTTCCTTTTCTGGATAGAGAAACCCAGGTAAAGAACAGCAAAGCGGTTTGGCTGTCAGACGTCCTATTCCCCTGCTGTCCTATTTGTCTGCTTTTTTGACCATTTTTTTCAAGTTCAAAAATCCTTTCCTTTTGTTTTTTCCTAGCTAGCTTAGGACTTCTAGAAAAATATTGGGGTGTTTCTTTTTCCATTGTGCTCCCTGTATCTTTTAAAACACCACTGTCTTTGCTGAATTTTATGCACTCAAAAAGTATATTTTATACTTTATACTGATGCTCTCCATGCTTTATGTTCATCAGCCTGAAAGAAAAAAGTTGTATCTTTCCAGGCCATAGCAAAAATGCTGGAGAAAAAAATAAGATATTTTAAGTACTGACTTTCACAGGAATTTTAGTTCCCAGTTTTCAAGAAGACTTTGAACAGCCTATCTGTAACAACTTGTCTCCTTGACCCTTGATGTGAAGCCAGATTGAGTGCTAGGCAGTGCCACAGCAGAGAACCATTTGGATTGGGATCCCAGAGATTGGATGAGCAACAAATGACACAAGAAGAGAGATGTGACAAAATATGCAGGATTAGTACATTCGGTTCTTAGGCTTTTCTTGTGTGAAATTAGAAGTGAAGTCAGCAGGAGTTCTGCCCAAGTAAAGACTAAGGTCCTGATCTTGTGATTTTTCTGCTTTAATTATGAGTTAAAAATGCATGTGAACTAAAGTACTGGGCACTCTTTAAGGTATGCAGGATCCATGCCTTAAAAAGATGAGGAATGGCCAAATAAAAGTCCGATTATGGTGTTCGAAGTGGATATAAGAAGCAAGGTCAAAATTAACAAGAGGATAGGTGGAGCACAAATGGAAGTGGGGAGGAGTTATCAAGCAGAGGCCGTGCTAAAACTGCAGAATACTTGGGCACCTTTGCAATACTTGCACCTTTGCAACACAACCTTTGATACTGGTCAAAGGTACCAGTGTTTTATATAATTCTTTAGAGCTAATGTAACGCTGGTTCCACATCAAATCCCGGTGAAACTGAGAGGGTCAGGCTGATCTGAGACAACAAGGTGGGTTGTCTCAGATCCGTCTGAGACATCTGAAATTCAAAGAAGACTTCAAGAGGAGAGAATCCACAACTGGGTGGAATCTGGAATCAAAGAAAATGTATCCCTGAGCCCCTGTGAAGTGCAGTTGCCAGGTTTTGTGTTGCTCATTAAAAGGAGTACGTAACATATACCCCAGTCACCAATAAACTTTATTATTACAAAATGTATAAATTGAACATAAAACTGAATGTATATTTTGTAAAGTACAGTATTGTGGTGTCATCTAAAATCCTTCATTCTGTCTGCTGGCTCTCATTCCAGCATTCCTGATGTACTGAACAGTGTTTTTTTTTTTTAATTGTGTTGCATTTACCAACAGACTTGCACAGTGATGTTAACTACTTGTGAAATAACAATTACATTTCTTCTCAGTTTTTGCTCACCTTCTTGATTTTTTTGATAAAGCAAATATTTCCCTTACTTGTCTGATCAGAGTCAGTAAAATCATTTATTCATGGAAATAGCACCATTGACTTCTCTGTGGGCAGAACCGGTTATGCTGAAGTCCCAGGAGTTCTTTGCATAAGTGAAGTGAGCAGGATTTAATTCAGTCTCTGGATGCTAACTTCAAACAGACTTCCAACATCCACAACGAGCCATGCAAAGATCATAAGAAGTTAGCAAAGGAGGAGTCCTGTTAGTCTAGAGCAGGATTTAAGTTCCCCCAAAAGGTAAATAATCCCAAAATCTTAGGTCTGGGTGGTGAAATCACCCTCTAATAAATATTGGAGCTGCGGTTTTTCTTTGGCTTCATTTCTGTATTAGTCTATTGAACTCAATTTCTTTAGCTCAAAACATTTCAGACATAAAACCCCTCTTCAGCTGCATCTCTACTGAAACATTGACCATAAGTTGTTTCACTGTCTCACTGCAGTAAAGCTGGTGGCTGAAGGCAAGTAACTGCAGTTTCTGCATTGGTATGAGCCATTGCTTTTGTGATGTAAAGAGAGCAGAACAAGTGAAAGGGCATTTTTCCTTCCTTTTCCTGTCTTTTGGTCCTGAGGAAATGCTTGTTGCTGCTCTAACAGGGCTAGCCTTGTTGTGATGGGGATGCATTTTAGTGCCAAGTTTATGCTAGCTCTCCATCATTTCCCTACACTCATGCCATTAGAGTGAGCAGCTTCTCAGAATGAGTTTTACTGAGAGCATTTTACTAGCTTATTCTCCCTATCACCCTCACTTTGCCGCAGTGGGTTGCGTGGGTTCAGGGGCTAATGCTGTTGTCATTTACAGCTGGGGCTAGAGAGACTGACCAAGGAAGAATTTGGTCCTACAACGTTTCAGCCAGCTGTACTGACAGTGCAGAATGCCAGTTAGTCTTGCAGCAAGTTTTCTTACTCTCAATAAATAATTATTATTTCCCACTGACCTTTCCTTTTGGTTCTTTCCGGTACAGACACAGCCTCTCTTTGTTCCCTGCCCCAATGAACGTCTGCACTAAGTCCAAGGCTTGGAGTAATTTACCTGAAGAGTGATACCAATTCGAAACCACTGTAAGTATATTTTATCTCTTATAAAAGACTTATTGTTTCATCAAAAAAAAGACAAATAAAAAAAATAGCACCTGTGAGCATTTCTAAAGAGTGTAAGCTAAGTTTTGCTTTTCAACTTTAGAAGGAAATTTGTGGCCAAACATACGTCAGTAAAAAAGTGTTAAATATTTAAGTTGTAGCCTCACAGCATAGTTCAGCGGTGACTGGTTTGATGTACTTTATCTTTTAGTTTGGCAGGTTCTCTCTGCTTACTGCTCTAGTTCATGCTGTTCTAGTTGGTTCATCCATTTTTGTCTTGGGAGTGTTTGTCTTGGTTTTTATTCTTACTACTTTTTAATGACACACCTTTGACTTCTCTAAATTTGGAAACCTCCGGATTTCCTCTCATTGGTGTTTCATGCAATGCAGATTGAATTTAGTGCAGCTCCCTAAAGGTTTAAGCTGTGCTTTCCAGGCCTTGATTCATTTATGATTTGGGCTAGCATTTCTGGAAGCCAGTGCAGTTTGGTAAATCTGGCTGGATTGCATCAGTAAAGTTGAGATTCTGGGAGAATTTTAACTTTGTGTTATGTTCTCAAATGATTAGTTTTATGTTGTTTGGATTTTTTTTCCTGTAAGTCTCATAGTTTTGATTTGTTATGATCAAACCTCAGCGCTTGCCAGTTTTGTGGCAGTGTTGCTGTAGCCAAGATGCTCTGAGGTTTTAAGTGAGGCAAGCTATGCAAGCAGGGAATAACTTTTATGAGACTTGTGGTTTAGATGGAAAAAAATAGACAAATTTGGGGGTATATAAGTCCTACTTCAGGTCTGAAATTGACCCAGCAAATTTCAAGCTAAGTTTAACTTAATGTCTTAGTTTAACTTAATCATGTTAATCAGTCTCCTATAAAGGATTTCTGAGAATACTTTACTATTCTGTTTTGATGAAAATTTCCAGGCTTTTATTGCACCAGAACATTGAGCCTGTCTTCTCCGTTCTCCATGTGTCACATTCTTGTTCTGCAGTGTCCTGTTGGGATTCCTCTTTCACATTATGTTTTATGATGATGTTTTCAGGCATTTGTGTTTTCCATTCTATCATGTGAACTTGTAGAGATTTTAAACAAACTGTCAGTCATGTAGCTGTAACAGCATGAAGATCAGCATTGCTGCAAAACCATCAGCTAAACTGTGTGAATATTCAGGCAGTCAGCCCATGCAGGACTTCTTACTACTGAAGCAACACTTCTGGCAGGAAGGCAGGATGGCTCAGGTAGTTTAAAGCTAGTTGCAGCCTCTGCTCTGCTGTTCAGCGTACCCTGAATGTTGTGGTCACATCTCTGGTCAGATGCTAGGGTTTCTCAATGTTCTTTTGGGCCTTTTTTTTTTTTTAAATAATGGTAGTATTCCTATCTCTCGCTCTCTCCCTCTCTTTCACTTTGTCAGCTTCTAAATATGTATTGTCAATGTCACGCCAGGGAGAGACACAACACTGGCAGTGATAAGCACTGATAGCGGGAGCAGTGCTAGTCGCATGCAGGCAGAAGAATGTGCAGCAGAATGCTGGGGGAGAATACCACTTAAACCCAAATGTAAACCGTTTTCACTCTTTTATATTTTCAGAATCTGAAAAGCCAGGCTTTTTGTCATCATATACAAGCCCTCTGCGTTACTGAGGTTGCAGACAAAGTATACACAAGTGTTTAAGTGCAGTGCGTGGGCAATAGGCATCTCCGACCTGAGGGCAGTTGCTAGAAGGTGATGTTGTATCTCTGTTAGGAAGAGAAATACTACGTGGAACATGGATGGGCAGACTTAGTCAGCAGGAGCACTTGTAACAACATCAGCAACCCTGTGGCGTTTTCCCTCAGTGCTATTTAGTATGCAGTGAGCAAAGGTCTGGATAGTGACCCAGCCCTCTCTGTATTCGGAGCCTGAACTGCCTCATTATTGTTCATTATGTAGAATTATTCTCATACAGTTACATTATCAGAGCTTTCTTGAGAGCCAGGGTATTACGCTGGGTTCTGTGCAGCTACACTGATTCCAGTACCTGCACTAATTTGTTCATTGCTAACCTGGTGCCTCTGCAGGACTTCGCACTGTTCCAGATACAAGGGAAAGCTCAAGCATTCGCTGAAGTTACAGCTGGCCTGTGAAAAGTATTAGCAGCTCAACAAAATACATTGCCTGCTAGGGACCTGACTTGCTGGCACAACTATGAGAGTATGCACACTCATTGGGGGAAACATCACTGCAAACTCTACTACTTGCAGATGCATGCAAAGAAATCATGAGTGGAAAGCAAGTGAGAGAGAGAAGGTTGCACATAGAAATAGCCGCAAGGAGAAGGGTTTAAGGCATTCCAAAGCTCAGAGGTAGCAATCGCTTTTTAGATAGTTCTGAGGTTAGGGCATCCAAAATATTATCTATTCTGCCTTCAAATTAAACAGAAGGGAGTGTCCAGATCCCTGCAGCAGCTGCACTATTGTGAGGTGTGCAGTATCTTAGCCATTATTATATGATACTGTAGCATTAAAGTTCATGGAATGAGGGAATGACACACTGCAACAAACATAGGTAGTGAGAGAAGAGTTTCAAATAGAAAAAGATGGCAGTGGTTGTAGGTCCTATTTTACACACAAGTTGGAAAACTCTGATATGCACAGTTCAGTTCAGTGATAACCGTGGATGCAGTTAGCCTGACATTAGGTGCTGAAGAGCATGCGATAAAGAAGAGGATGTATTGTAAGTGTACTGAAAATGAATATAATGGGAAGTTACACAGTGCATGGAAAGGAATATTGGAAGTGAATACCAGGGAGAGAGAGATATCTGGATATAGGATATGTAATCTAAATATATGGAATTGGCGGGATGTTTAGAACTAGAGTGAATAAATCTCTCATAAATCATTACAAATTATCGATTCTGTAGTGACCCTTGAGATTTAGATTAACTGAGAAAGGGCAGCGTCTTTGTGTCCCTAGCTTCTGGTACTTCATCCAGCAGGCCCATATACAGAAGTGTCCTCTCTGCTATCTTGGCCTTTGCTGTCCTTCACAAGAAACAAAGATGGCCCTCTCATACTTTGCAGTATTTGCAAGAACTTGTGATGTGCCACAGTTGTGTATGGAGGAAGAGCCCAGAGATAGCTGCAAATCAGACAGGAATCCTATGCTCTAAGGGCCAATCCTGTGCTCCAAAGGCCAATTCCAATGTCTTCTCCAAGCAAGTTGCAACTTGCATTGCTCTTAGCAGCAAATAAATAGTAGACTGATTTTTTTTCCAGGATTAATCCATAGAGGATAACATAAGCACATGCAGTAAAGTAGCAAGATAGACTGTCCCTCACAATTTAAATACTGTTCTAGAACTGTCAGTCACCACATTCCAGAGAAGATGCATAAACAGCTGTAATGTGGGGGGGTTCCACGATCACTATTTACTACTTGTTTCATTTGCCCTCCCACTTCTGGGATTTCAGTTCTTTTGACATATCCAAGATGAGTCATATTCTTATATAGCTAGTGTCCCATTTTACCTTCTGGAACATGGAGATATTTTAGAGAATTCTCTGATGGAAGTCTTCATGGGAGGGGTGTAGAATCAGAAAAAATATAGGTTGGAAGGGTCCTCTGGAGGTCTGTAATCTAAATCCCTGCTCAGAGCAAGGCTGACTTCCAAGCCAGATGAGCTTTCTCAGGACCTTGTTCAGTTAAGTTTTGCAAACCTGCAAGGATAGAGGTGCCACAACCTGCCTTGTCAGCCTGATCCTATACTTAACAACTCTTGCTGTACATAATATAGTAGTAAGATAGCAAAATGTGAAATTAGATAGCAAATTAGAATAAGCTAATGAATACAAGAATATATAATTATAATATATATGAAGAGCAGAGCAGTAGGACTTTTTTTTTAATGTGAGGAATAAGATAAAATAAAAGCAGAGCAATGTAAACATAGAAGTAGAAGCAAGCTTACTGCTGTTGTCCTTAGCTGACAATAGCAGATTTACAGACCAGAAAAGAAAGAAGATCCTTGTTTGGAGTGCTTTGACCACTGTGTCCCCAGGATTTTTATTTTATGAAACATTTTTTTTAGTTCCTGAGCTAACTTGGCCATTTCCCTTGCTCGAACTTCCTTCTGTGGAAGGTAGCATTTGTGTCATTCATGTAATACTGAGATGCAAATAGTGTAAGGAGAACTACTTTGAAGCAGTACTTCCTTTAGTGCCATTCAGCGCCGTTGCTTCTCTTTCCTTCCTTGTGACCCAAGGCACCAAGCTGCAGGACTCAGATGAGGAAAGATGATGATACAAGAGCATCTTGATAATACAGCTTCAGCCTTAACAGCAAATAAACAGGTTTGCATAGGAAGCAGCTGTGCCCAGCCTTGTTGGTGTCACTACCTGTAGTTAAAAATGTTTTTAATGAGATCTGAAGGCCTGGGATGCACAAGCAGGACCAGCCACACGATGCAATAAAGCTCAGGCCAGGGCTTGGTCTGATGGCATGCTGTGGTTGTGATGGCAGCTGACAAGCTGTGCTCATGCAGACTGAGCCCCTGCAAATGGAACCACTGTCCTGCCCCAGGGAAGCAGTTCTGTGTGAGGACAGGGCTTGAGGCAGAGGCAGGATATAACTTGAGTTAACTAGGAGCTAAAAACAGACATTAGATATGGCAGTTCAGCTTCCAGAGACAAGAAAGTTGCATCCAGAGCCTAATCCAGTGTGTCCTTTGCTGCCTGGATGGAGGGTGGTGCCACCTGAAAGCATCTCAGGTAGCAGAGCTCTTTTGAGCACTTTAAAGCACTGCTTTAGGCACGTGCTTCCTCCGGGATCCGCTGTAGCTTCGGTGCATACGTAAAAGCGATAGGGTCTGAAAAGGAGACGTGAGAAAGTGTATAGCAGAAGTGACCAGTTAGTGCTCTGAAAATCTACCCTGACACCTGAGAGCAAACCATATGCAATCTCTACACTTGGACTAATACATCCTCAGGTGTGCACTGTGCATCTTGTGCACCCTCATCTGCATAGCAAGGGAGGGATCCAAGTGACGGGATGGGGAATGGACTCAAGGCTGCCAGCTCTCGCAGTCCTGAGATGCTGTATTTGCTTTCAGGGAAAAAAATCACGCCTTTAAGTGGTTTGCTTTTTCTTCAATTTAAAACTGAATAGATCAGTTTTGCCCTTGGCCATATCTGTAAATTTTAAGTAAGAGCAAGTGAGTTATCCTATGCTTCTTTTGATTTAACTGAGATAAGATTTTTGCTCTATATTTTGAGCATATTGGTTATCTACGCAGAAAATGTGGGAGGCAGCACCCTGGGTCCTAATACAGGTCTGCTTTGGGGACCGTCAGCCCCAATAATCCCCAGAGCTGCCAGAACTCTCGAGCTAGGCAAGGTGAGCCCAAATGCATTTCGATTCACCTAGAAACTCCCCTGCGACACCTCAGGGCACCCTGTTCAGGGGGAATAGGGCAGCAGGAAGTCATTTTAAAAGTATTTTCATGTGTTTTGGGGCGCTGCAGGGGCCGCAGGGCCCGGCAGTCCCCCAGCCTCAGCCAGGATCCGGCACACAGCCAGCAGCAGTTTCCAGACTTCGCGCCCAGATTTCTCCATATTTATCACGTTTATTTTTTATTTTACCCCTCACCTTCCCTGCTTCCCCTTTTCAGTCACCTTTTGAATCGTGGGCTGTTGGCAGGCGCATTTGTGCTTCCCCCCACCCCCGTTTAACCTCCTTTCTTTCTCTCTTTCTCTCTTTCTTTCTGTCTTTCTTTCTATCTTTCTGTTCATTTCCTCCAGACCTTTCGTTTTACCGTCCGGGAAGGCCCTTCACCGGGTCTCTGCCGCGGCCGCCGGGCCGGGCCCCTCGGGCGGCTGCTGCCCCCCC
>JAWLRI010001063.1:1391829-1401968 GCA_034781795.1 Crypturellus tataupa
GGAAGGGAAGGGAAGGGAAGGGAAGGGAAGGGAAGGGAAGGGAAGGGAAGGGAAGGGAAGGGAAGGGAAGGGAAAAGTCCACCCTTAGGACTGCTGACCATTTTCAGAACACAAGGAAGAAAAAGAGATTATTTGTCCATGCTGAAAAATCAGTGCTTACAACGGGTTAACTGAGAGTTTATAGATAAAGCAAGAACTTGAAATTAGGCAAGGGAAGTGGCTAGCTGCCAAGAACATGTCTCTGTTGTCCCCCCAAAAATATCCCTGAATTTTGATCCAGTTATGAGCTCTATGCTCTCACAGAGCAGATTTGGCAGCTCCATGCTGTAAAGTTTCTGCGCAAAGTGAGTGTGCTACTTGTCCACATGCAGCTCCCAAGTGCCAAGCTGAACTGGTCCTACATTGCAACATCTACATCAAGAAGGTCTTTTCTCTTCATGTCCATTTGTTTAGGGGAATGAAGGACTGCTAATGAAAAGCTTGCTTTCTCTGTAAAAAGTATGTAATGGAACATAAAACACTGATGAATTTCTCAGTCCCAGTTGACAAACATCAACTCAAAACTCTTGCCAGACCTATCCAAGCTTCACTCACATCACACATCTTTTGATTTCTGTCACAACCACCTTTATGTTCCACAAACAGCTCTAGTTTCCTTCCGTGGATAGCCAAAGCTCTTGCCCATCTATCCTGAAATCCGTCAGCAAACCCACAGAAAAGATATAACATGTTAGTGTAAACTCATTATCTAGACACCATACACATCAGGGATTTAAATCCTAGATCCATAATTCTTATTTCTGTTTTCTTAGTTTGGAGGTTTGACTTAAGAATATTTCTAACTTCAATGGCTCCTTCAGTGCTTTTATCTGAGCAGTATTTATTCTGCATCAATTCTGGGCTTCCAGTTCTTTCCCCTATACCTGCAACAGGAATTGGAGCATTTTGAAGCCTCCCTGCTTGGACATGGGCTGTCTTGATTGCAGTGACAGTGATGGGAGCTCCAGGGTCCCTCTAGATACTCTTCTGCCTCTCTGGGTGAGAAGCCCAGCATGCTCAGACTCAGCACCCAGATGACTTCAGTGCCCACTACCTGCATGGCAAAGAAGCATGAGCACGGCTCTTCCTGAAGATCTCTTACAGTGTGATAAAGTGCCCTTTAGAAATCAGTTCTCTCACCCCATAAGCAAGAGTTTGGGGGAAGTTCGGAGCCCTGCATGCCGGGATTAGTGCTGAGAAGTGCCGTGCTCTGCGGTGCCCAGGCAAGGGCAGAGCAGGGCGTGCAGCCAGGGTCACCTGCTCCCGGGAGAGCCAGCTGTGATGCAGCAAGACCAGGCAGCCACTTATCCTTGGCGCTCTTCAGCCCTTGGGAAGTAAGTTGGCTAAAGGCAGACTCTGATGATTTTTGCCAAGGGCTACTGAGCTACATCTTTCCGGATATTGGCCTCAGCTTTCACTTTAGCAGTAGGGATTACACAAAGCAGAATAAACCACAGAATTAATCTACACGGTGTCTTTTGTACCAGGACCCCCAGGCACTTTGCAAGTATTCATTTCACCTCAAACAGACTGGAGAGGCTGGATAATAATTATTACTTTTCCTTTTTTGCAGAGAATAGACAAAAGCTAGGCAAATTTCTCAAGAACAACAGATAAACCATGTGCAGAGTTAGAAGAGAAACTAAGTATCATGACCCCCCTTCTTATTTTGCCCATTATAGTGAAGCAAAAAGAAAACTGGAATAGAAAATACTGCATACAGAAAATAATAACCCTATTTTCCTGCAGCAAGGCTGTATTCTCTGATTTTAGCCAAGAGGCTTGTTTCCAAGTCTTCCTTGTTCTGCTAAATATTCATTCACAGCTATACCTAGCCACACTGATAGGGATGGATGTAGCAAAGGGAAATAGCCATACAAACAGAAGGGAAAGGAATCACGATATGGAGCAATGATTATTTATGAGGTAGGAGATGCAAGAGGAGCCTTTTCCTCTCCTGCCTTCTTTATAAGCACAGTGAGGTTAGCAGGGAGAGTAGTGGGATTTTCTAATTAGACCAACTGATGTATTTGAGAAAAGATAGACAAGCTGTCAGGAACCTGAGCTCCTCTGCAGGTCTGAAAGAGGCACATCAAACCTCAAGCTAAGTACAGATTGCAAATAACCATTCCAAGTTTAACTTGAGCATGTCAATCAGGTTTTGAAGGAAAGGGGGTTATCAATGGAGCCACAGCAGAGGGAAATATTAGCAAGGGAGAGAGGAAAAGGCTGTTAGTTTCCTTGTAACAAGAAGCAGCAGAAATTCTTGCGTGGGGAATAGCAAGGAATTAGTGGAAAGGGGAGAAGCTGAGGAAAATTGTAATGTGCCATAAAACAGTGTCCTTGCTGTATTCATGGCTTCTAGTATCCATTATAGTCACAAATGTTAATTCCCTACTCATCTTTCAAAAGGGTTTCCTAGGTTTTCCATAAGGATCAGGATCAGGTCTGTAAAAGACTGGTTGTTTCTTTTGCGAACTGTTCTCTCCCACTGGTATCTGCCTGTTTCCACAAAGTTCCAATGCCCTGTACAAGTTTGTTTGTGGCACAGGGGCTGTGTGGTTCCTTCACAGTTCGTGTGAGAGCAGAGGGCGCGTGGAGGAAGCGTGTTGTGTTCTGCATGCCAGAGCATGAGGCTATGACAGTTTTGGATGTCTTGGGGATTTTATCCTCTGTTGCACTGACAGAGTCTGAATTCAGGGTGACGATGCCTTGTTGTACCATACAAAATCCCCAGCATGGATTATTTCTTCTTAGCCTGAGTTAATACTAGCATTACCACCTCCAAATCTTCATCCCCTTCTTTGGATAACTGCTCTTCCCTATCTATTTCTTCATCTTAAATCTGACACTAAAGCGGGAGATCCCTAGAACATAACTGTGCAGGCCGTGCAGCCTATCTCTGCAAGGGTTACTTATCCTGATGCAGATAGGACCACACTGATCCTAAATCTATTATAAATGCCAGAAGCTGCTATCACAGCAAGGGATGAACCACACTTTGCTACTTTACATGCTGTAAATTTGCATTATTTGTAGGAATGAAAGACACCTTTCGAGTCTAAAAGTTGGGACCAAAAGAGCCTTCCCTCAAGAAACAGGGTCTGAAAATCCTCTTTGCCAGAGTTCCCATTGCAGAATTCATTGCAAAATGATTTCTTCCTGCTGCATCTCTCCCAGTTTCAGATATTTTGCTTTCTGAACCCTTTTTTCAATCTCTGCTCTCAGTTTGATGAAATTATTCATCAAATAATTCCCACAGATGGCTCTTGGGCAGCAGTTCATTCATGAACAGTGCTCTGTAAGTCTGCCTGAAATGCAAGCTGCCATGAGTGGAAATGTGGCTGTTGTGGCATCCTTCTGTCTCTCGTATGAGGGGAATCCTTTGGATGGCACAAATGTGCTCAAATGTAAAGCCTAAAGAAGTTTTCTGAGGGCATTTGTTCATGTCTAATATTTGTACTCCTACGGAGCACAGTGCATACTTAAGGCAGAACCATCTTGTCCAAATGGAGTTTGCTAAATGAATATCTCTGGATCAGCTTGCCTTGAGATGCCAACAGGGTATCAGTCTTTACAATAGGGCCAGTAACATCCAACTACTCAGCAGACTTTTGCAAAATTACTATGACTCTTCTTATTTAAAGCAGTGAAGAGGTGGATAAATCAGTATCCACTGTTGGTGCTATCCTTTTGTCAGGCATTCCTCTATGAGCACAAACCAACCAAAGCCCTCGCTTAGGCCCATCCCCAACGCCACAGCTGAACTTGACTCCTGCTGAGATTATGTTGGAAAGCATTTCTCAGGGTGACGGGTCTGCTCTCCTCCGAAGAGGGACTTAAAACAAAACAACCAAAGCCACTCAATTAGAGTTTGGGGCTTAGAAGGCCCTTTATCTCATGAAAAAGAGATTAAAGCCCTCTGATAATTTATAAAGCGCTTAAAAGTTTAAAGGGGAATTGGGCTTTTATCTGAACTATCAGATAACATGAGGCACGCAAAGGCCACGCACAAGGCAGCCCCAGGGTGCAGTCACTTCATCACAGAGAATTCTTGCTTCCAACCATGGATCTGATCCCAACCCCTGAAATTAATAGCCAGACTCCCAAACTCTCATGGACTAGTAGCTGGGCCAGTCTGACACGTCCCTGCGGCTCAGACACACAGTCACGTAACTCTCGCTTATAAAGTCCTTGAGTGTCCTGGCTTCACGGTGCCTGGCGGCTCCTGTGGTGAGATGGGCTGGCTCTCCCACATGCTTCTGAGTAGCCCTCCTGGCATTGAGGGGTTCTCCTACCACACCAATGGCTAGTTCTTATTTAATGAAGGTGTGTGGTGCACTCAGCCTACACAAAGCAAGGTATAGTTGGTCTGAGTGCTCCTAGAAGCTTGCCCAACCTGTTTTTATTGGAGTTAGTATTTCAAAGAGCCAGTTATTATTTGGGTGGTTGAGGCCATCACTCATTATTATCCTGGTAGACTTTTGATGTCTTCCCAGCTCTCTCTGCTCATTATCCACTTTGACCACTGCTGACAATGGTGTCCCGGCAGCCTGAGACCACCACGGAACAATGAAGGGAGGAACATGTGTGGGACACAGATCGCGCCCTGGAGCTGGCCCTGGATGCTGGAACTCACTCCCACAGGAGACAGGGAGTCACGAGCTCAGAACTAAATGCCAAGCTCAGCTGTTCCTCAGCATTGCCCATACATAAAAGAACCAAGCTGCCTTGTGAGCAAAAGAGCTACAAAAACTGGGTTTGAAGCAGGCGGAGAGGGTTCTTTTGTCCCCAGATATCTCTTCACCACTCTGCATTAATCCTTGCCTCCCACTATGCAAAAGATAATAGCAATGTGGACAAACTAGCATTAGATACCTATTGAAGGCCGGTCATGTACACACAAGGTGACAGGTTGGTCAGTTGATGTCTAACAGAAGGTACAGCAGCTGAGCTCTTCCTCTCTTTTCTTCAGAAGTCACAGGTTTGCATCATTTCATCTACTTTGGCAGCCACAAACTTAGCATTTTTGAAACTTTTACTCTTCTTTTAGATGTGATGGAAACTTGCCAACATGTTCCACAGCCACGTGAAGAGGAAAGGATGGACAGCTTGTCTTTGTTTTTTGGGGAGAAATGAGGATTAAAAATACCTTAAAAATAAACCAATCTCTTTTCTTTCATGCTTATTCTCCGCTCAAGTGTGTACTGCACCCCACAGATGAAGTCCTAACTCCAGTCATCCTAGCATAAAGAGCCATTTCACCAGGTCCATCTTCACTATAATCCTTACTTTCTTATGGGTGAATGAATCAAAAACTCCACCTTGCAACTGTTTTGCTGTCAGTCTGTAAGAGGATCACAGTGTTCCCAAACAAATTTATTATCACTTGGGTTGAAGGACCTTTTGGCAGACTTTCAAGCTGAAGCTGAAGGTTGCCTCAGGAGATTTTGATGGCTCACTGGGAAACAGGGTTTCATCAAGTAGATAAAGCAGTGGTCTAGGTGTTAGGACACCCAAGCCTTCTTCCCAGATCCACCTGGGACCTTCTGCATAGTCTGAGAGAAGAAAATTCCCTTTGATATTTTCTCTCGCAGGCTTTTGCCATCCAATCCACTTAACTGTTTGCTAATTGGCTGGACTGGCTTTAGTGAAGATTTGTCTAATGCTTACCAGAATGAGACCCAAACTTGACTGAAGGACTACTCGAACATTAATAATACAGTCCAATAGTTAAGGACAGCCTTTCACATGGCTTTGCACATCTTAATTTCTAAAGAAATTGTATAATTACATAAATATATAACATCTCTAAGAATATGTATATATGTTCACATTTATATAGTCAGGTAGGACAGGAATTACTTTGCTTAAATCTTATGAAATCACTCTTTGAACATGTTTGGGAGTGTTTGACCAGTTCAGTAGTACTTGCAACGTGTCCATGGGAAACTGCTAGCAATTAGTGAGATGTGTGCTTGTCTTCCATGCATTTAAGCACGGCTCCCTCCAGGTGCAACTGCATGTGATTACTTAGTAGCCAACTGGTCTTATCTTCTGAGAAAGCTTGTGTGTATAAACTAGCCAGTATAAAAGTGTGTATAAATTAGCCAGTGTGCTGAATATGGGATCTGTTGTGAGACAAAAGGTGTTCAAAACACCCAAAGGCTTGTGAAGCATCAGAATATTTGTAGCTTTTGTGCTGTTGTTTGTCCTTTGGTTTAGGAAAATATCAGAACTGGCCAAGAATACTGTAGCGTGACAAACTTCTCATTCACATGGCCAGCATGCTAACATCCTCATTCTTTCCTTAGACATCTGTCAGCTGTAAGCAAAACATTTATTAATTGTGTCTGACTGAATTTCAGCCTGCCATTTAGAAAGTTGCTGATATAGGTTTAGACAATAGGCCAACAACAGGCTGAATCCCCTCAGAGAACATATACAAGGCATTCTCCCATGTCACTGATTTAGCAAGATTTAAATACACTCCTGTTTAGAAAGGCCCAAGCATAATGCTTGAGTAGAAATTGGAATTCAGTTTGGCTGCATTTTCACCCTCTGTCTGTTCACTTCCTTGCCCTGTCGCAGCCAAGGGTGCGCACTGCTAGAGGCATCTGCAAGAACAGCAAGGGATGCTGCTGGCTGCTTGGGGGAAATACTTTTTCCGGTGGGAACCTCTTTTCAAGCACAAGATTTGTCATTCAAGACCAGAAACAAGATGATGCATGAGAGCTATCATCCAAGACCATAAAGAAGAGGTGATCAACACGCTCCAAGAAAATGAAGTAACACTGAATTTTGAGTACTGAGGCTTTCCAAGGAACAAGCTGCTGAGGATTCATCAGGAGACTGCAACAGAGATAAAAGGATTGCTTGAGATGACAAAAAATATCAATCATAAATTCATGGACCACTTAGCAACATGAAGAGGGTTGCAATGCCCCAGATACATGATTAAGGCATTACTCACTTGGTTGTAGACATAACTCCTCAGATCCACATGGTAACCAGAAATTCAGCCAAAATCTCACCAAGGTTGTAGGCCTCAGCCTGCCAATTCCTGGGCCTCTTCACTTAGTCAAGTCCTCTGTGCAATGTATACTTCCTGCCCTACTCCTTGCCAAAGTCCCACTCAGCTGTAGCTCACTCCTTTGCAGCAGACGGAAAACATCCATAGCAAGAAGGAATGGGAAAAAACAGCTCAAGCTGGCTCTCCATCCCTCAGCAAGCTGCAAAATCAGTGAGCTGTGCTGGCTCCCTGTCCTGCAGAGCACTGCCATCCCTTCCTTCCTATTTTAACCTCCTTCCATAAGGAGTGGAAAATTCTGCAAGGGAAATCAGCTGCGAAGAACTTCAGTGGACACAGAGCTGCATACCCAAAGTACAGCCAGGCCCGACTCACCCCTCAGGAGAGCAGTTCAGGAAGCAGCATGCTACGCTTCTGTAAGAGGACAGAGAGAAGCAAAAGGAGCCTATGCACTTAGCAGGGATGCTGCACATTATTGCATCTGAAATAATCAGAGCTCAGTATCCCCAGTAAGATGACAGACAGATAGCTTCTGCTTTGCAGACAATACCAGGTAGGGCAAAGTAGCTCTCAGCACAGCACTGCTTACTTCTAGGAACAGCATCACACCCCTGGTGCCAAAACACACTGCCAGTAGCATGTCACAGCATCACAGCAGCCACACCATGAGCGATAGCAACAGGAAAATGTGTACTTGCAGTAAAATGTGCCCTTTCAGAGCAGGCTAGGAGTGTGTTTTAGGAGGTTGCCGTGAAGCAGTGATCCTCCTGGAAAAACCCAGCTGTGAAGCAGCTCAGACAAGTCCCAGCACCACCCAGGGAGGGTGCCTGTTGCTTATATTAAACAGCTAATAAAGCTGGTTATCATCTAGACAATTCCTGCATTAGTTGTTAGTGGCCATGTGGAGGACTCCTGAAAACAGGAGCTTGGGCTTTGCTGCCCAAGAAGAGAAATGTAAAGTAGGAACTCAGCAATTGTTTTTGTTGGGCCTTTAACACACATATCCAGCAACAAGAATGGAGCAAAGCTATGTTCAAAAGGCATTTAAGCATGTGTGGATTAAAGTTAAGCATGTGTTTGTGTACAGTCTCAGATCATATCCATTGCAAAATCAGGGCCAGTGTCTGGGGAGACTTTGTGGGGAAAAGGTGTCTTCTGATATGAAATGCCACCTACGGAGAGCAGGCTCTCGCTGGTGTCTCCAAGCACAGTGGCAAGGCATATTGAACAAAGATGCAGGGACTGGGAATTTCTCTTGTAGGTAGAGCAGCTCTAGGCATTCTTGCTCACATGCACTAGCAAGAGATAAGCTTGCACAGCTGCATTGTGCTCCTAGATTTTAATGTAAGAGCCTAGAAGGCAAATAAAAGGAGGAAAGAGGCTCTTCTCTCCCTCTGATCAGGATATATCCTCTATTTGTAAGGCTGAGGATATGCCACACAGGGGCAGGTAGGCCTCAGTAAGAATTCATCCAAAGAAATCGCTAGCATTCATTACAAGAGCCAGGGGCATCAAATGAAAGTGGCAGGGAAAACAAGCATTAAGAGGTGTCTGTTTAACCAACAGGCAGTTAAACTGCGGGCATCCTTGCCGCAGGATGCTGTAGGTACACTGCTTCAAAAAACAGCAAGACAAATGTACAGAGAGAAATATATATTTATGTCAGGTCTACTTCAGGAAGTCCCCAAAGAACAAATTGTTGGAAGATGGGGAACATTTGGGAGAATTCTCACCATACATTTGCCTTTATTTCATGCTCATTTTTGTACTTGTCCTATCAGTCCTTGTGGGAGACAGGATTCTGGGCTCCATGAACCTCTGATCTGACACAGCACAGCTGTTTGTCTTCTCTCATACACACACACTCTTTGCTTGGTGGGGGCAGAAAGAAGTAACAGACTCCAGTGGCCAGAGAGAACAAGCCCAAGCCTTGGAATAGGCTTCAGCCTCCTATCTGATTTTGCATGATCAGGGAGAGATTTTGCTCAAAATGAAGCTGAGCAGAGTCTTGAATCCGGGAATCTCAAGTCACTTCCCAAGGCACAAGCTACTAGCATGCACCCCTCATATTCCAGCTCTGAAAAAAAATGTACATTGCAATCTAGAAATTACACTTTGCACACAGAAAATGCAAATTTGGACAGAACTCTTTCTGCCAGAAGAGTTGAAATATTGTGGCTTTGTCCCAATACAGACTGAGAGCTAATTAGGAAGCTTCAGAAGTTGTTCCCAAACAGAACTGCTCTCCTCTAGTTATCTATCATGACAGCCTCACTCCAGAAATACACAAGCATGTCAAAAAAAAAAAAAAAAAAAAAAAAAAAAGACATTTATCAGCATTTCATAAATGTATCTGGAAAAAAAATGATTGATAGAGTCTATCTCACAAAAAAAGCAGCAGCATTCCTAGGGGCATAAGTGAAAAATCTGAAAAGTGCTTGAGCTCTCCTAACTCTACAGCAGCAAACACCAGAGGCCAACAGAACCAGCACTGCTGAGGGGGAGCTGAAAGAGGGACTGCGCTCATATAAGCCACAAAGAAACACTCATTAAAAGCCACACCAGAAAGAAAAGCAGCATTCTAACATGGCAACCTCAGGCACCAAAAGCACAAATTAAGCTCCAAAAGCTTCATGAACTTGGTTTAAAATGAGAAACTAAAGTCCAACATGGCATGCTGAAGTTTTCATATCTGTCACCTACTATTAGCCTCCCAAGGTTTTCTTGAAGACTCACAGAGCTGGAAATGTGTTAAAAGAATAACAAGAAATTTTAAAAAATAAAGAGATACTAGTCAGATTTAACTTTTTATCATGACCATTTTGAAATCCCTGATGCTATATGCAAAGCGGCCCCTGTCTAAGTAAGAATTTGGCCTAAATATTTATCCTGAGTTTCAAAGACTTTCAAAAATAGAAAGATCACAGAAGAACAGGGCCAAGGATGCATCTATTACTATCAATATCAGTGTAAAATTAAAAAGTAAAGGAACTTGCAATGGAAAAGAGAAAAGAAAAAAGGAGAGGAGAGGAGAGGAGAGGAGAGGAGAGGAGAGGAGAGGAGAGGAGAC
>JAWLRI010001063.1:1406198-1474981 GCA_034781795.1 Crypturellus tataupa
GGGAGGCGACGCGCGAGGCCCGCGCGGCTGCAGGCCCCGCGGGAGCCCGAGCGCCCCTGCCGTGCGGAGCCGCAGGTGTCCGTCACCTGGGGACAAGCAGCCGCCAGCGCCGTCGCGTCACGTGCCGGGGAAGGAAAACCACGGAGCGAACCAGCAGCCAAAAACAACAGCCCGGATAGCAGGAATTCATTAAGGGAGCCGGTGAGGGAAGCCGAGTGCGTTTGGGTGAGGGCGGAGCTGTGCCTGCGGGTCGCAGGCCGCACGGCCCAGCAGGAGCCCTCCGGCCCCTTCCGCTGGGGCTTGGCCGAAGGGCTCCATCACGCTTGACACGTTGGCCAGCGCCACCACCCTCCCCACCGGCCTGATTTGGTGGCCTGCACTGGGCTCCCCATTAGCCCACGGGGTGAGGTGGGTGAGGATACAGGCCCCATGGTGGCCGCTTTCAGGGTCACGGGCTCCCTGCTGTCCAGCACGTCCCTGCTGTCCGTGGCTACTCGGCTTAACGTTCCCTTTGGCACCCCAGCCAGTGAATTCCCAGCAAAGGAGTTGGAACGGACTTCAAAAGGATTTAAAGTGAGCAGCCTTTCTATCTCTTGATCCTCTCAGCGGTACATTGGATTAGGCGCTGCCTGAAGCTCTCAGCCACTTGCGCTGTCCTCTCGCCCTTCAGAACCTGTGGAAGCTCCATCCCCAGCACTGCTGCTTCCGGGCTTCAGATGCCGGGACACTGCTTGCGGCCGCAGCAGGAGAGCTAAAGAGGGCCACAGGAGCCCAGCTGGGGACCCCAGAGGAGTTTGCCCAGTCAAATGCTCTTGACAAAGCCCAGCAAGGCTGCCGCTTCGCCACTTTGGTGTTGGGACTGCCATGGGTCGATCTTCAAATCCAGAAGGAGGAAGTGAAGCTCAGTTAGGCCAAACAATATCTCCTAACTATATTACTAGCCTTTGCCAAGGCAGCCATCACCACCAACCTTGCATCATCCCAGGAATGAGCTGTTCTGTTTTTAACTGGGTTGTTTCTCCTTGGGAAATATGCTGGGTCCTTTCATGGCACTGCCAGGCCATCGGGCAGTGCTCCCCTCCTGTGGCGAAAGGAATGGTGCTGGGGTAACACCACAAGGACCAGCGAGGATCACGGACAAGGGGAGTTTGGGTGAGAGGAGAAGAGACGCTTGGAGAGCTGCAAATCTGAACAAAGGACTAAGCTTTCAAAATGGAAAATAAAAAACTAAAGGAAAGCCAGGGGTGGAGCTGTTTTTTAGTTTTTCAGTCGACAAAAGATCTGGTCAAAATTTTTGAGTCATGAAAATGGGGAAAGTATTTGAAAGGGAGAGAAAAAATACTGTGGCTCAGCTCAGAGTAGCTGAAGAGCAGTTTGAGCTCGATGTTACTAGTTTGTATTTGCCCTGAAGGATGGGTCAGCGTCATGTAAAGTTTGTTCTTGAAAGGGGTGCCTAGATATTTTCCGATAGATGGGGATGGGAACTAGAACTGGAGTCACTTCATTATAGAGATGAGGATGGGAAATTGCTCAAATGAAGTACATATTGCAGAACTGGAGATGTTTAATGATCACTAGAGGAAAAAATGAAAAAAAAAGAAGTAGCTAGCATAGTGGAAGAGGCATAATACAAACTCTGGTTCCCCACCAAAGTCAAGAAGGACTGAGGAGAACAACCATGAGGATATGAAGGTCTGGAAACAGGATTTCTACTTACTTTTGCACCTTTGCAACTGAATCATTGCATAGTTTTGTATAAATCTCTTGTCTCTTGTGTGCCTCAGCTTAGCCCTGTTGGGCACAAGAAGAAAAAAGCTGGTTAACCTCAGAGTGGGGGTAGAGAGATGAGCCTCTCGTGCCCTGTGTTTGAGGGCCCCTGGGAACAGGAGGGGACTCAGACCAGCCCATGCAAGCGATGGAGCCAGCAGGGTCTCCTGGGACAAGCCTGTACACTCAGCCATGAGGCCACCTCGCCGCAGCCAGGCCAGCTGGCGCCTTGCTGAGGGCTACGGCACCGGTACATGACGGGTAATGGCCTGGCAGAGCCACCGCTGCTGCTGATGCCACTTCAGTTTGTTTGTCTTGCTTAATCCTCAAAGGCAGCATCTCTGTCACGGCAGCAGTGTGATTAAGATGATACCGCGTTGCTGTCCCAAGCATGTAATTACGAGTTTCCTGTGTCACTCCTGCTGGGAGGTCAGCAACTCGCCCTCCCTCACTCCATCGGCAGCAGGGGAAGGCCGCCAGCTCCCCAGCTGCCTTTTCACCTCTGCACCAGCACCGTTTTCCGCGGTGCCAGGGGACAAAGGCTGCGGCTCACAGCCAGGGTGGGGAGGGAAGAGAGGCTAGCCACACGGGGCAGTGGAGAGGGACACCCAGGGAAAGAGGAGGGGGAATGGCAAGGAGCAGAGAGAAGGAGGTTTGCAGGAAGGCATAGACTTAAATCTGTGTCCATTTGGACTTCTTCAGCAGGGAGACCTGGGCAAACTTTCCCATTCTGAACATCCATAGGTCTCTGCTTGTAAATACACAGAGAGTGGGAGCCTCACCAGTCTATCTCTGAGTCTCGCAAAGGTGTGGCAAAATCCTCCAGGAAGCCTTCTCAGCACCCACCTCGTCCTTGCAATAAGCAGGCTGGTTAAAGGTGCACGGAGAGGTGCCCTCATCACATGGGTTTCTGAAGCTGTTCCACATGGGATTAACTATAAATTGCATGCAGAGAAGCATCCACTGTGGGCCCATCAGGAGCTTCTGGAAAACTCCTCCTGAACAAGTCCTGGTTTTGTGGTGCATTTGCTCCTGGAAAATGCAGAGTTTCCTCAAGTATTGTTTGTTTCGTGATCCCTACATAAGGGAATCCATCATATAGCCTCTTTTATTAATACTGGCAATCATCTGCAACCAGCTGTTGCCCAGCTGTCAGTGCTGGTATTGCAGAGGAATCCCTGCGGAGAGCCGTGTCTCCTCAGACTTACAGGACCTAGACTACAAGGCAGACTTAAGGAAGAGTCTGGGAGGGTAAAGGAGCAAACTGCTTAGTGGAGTTACAGATAGAGCCAGATGTGCTGGACTTCATTTCATGCTCATATAGCAAACTGCAGCCCAGCTGCACTCCTGGCTGTGCTGTGCTCCCACAGAGCCCCGTATCAATGCCCATCGTTGTCAGGAGCAAAGCATTTCTGCCTGGGAGGAGCTGCTGCAAGGTTAGCCTAGCACCAGCACGCAAAGTGCAGCTCTCTCCAGAGCATCCCATGCCACTCTGTTTAGTTGTGGGCCAAAGCCTACATTCAGAGGGTCAGGCCAAAATGGATTCGTACTTCATGCATAAAGCAGGCTTGGAAGCTGAATCTCAGTGCTCTCCCTACTGATGACAATTATTTGCAACTATCAAGGTATAGTTTCCAGAAGGGCGTCCAGTTTAAATTGAAAGACATCAATAAAGAGAGAAGCCACCATCTCCCCCAATAGATTGCTCCAGCAAAGCACTGCCCTCACAATTGCACAACTGTGCCTTATTTCTACCTTGGGTTTCCCTGGCACGAGCAGCGGGCAAACTGTCCATGATGTGTTGACACCTAACATAGTTACCAAGAGCTACAGAGATGAAGTAACTATTACATAAACCTTCTGGGAGCAGGGGGCTGTAAAGACTTCAGCAGGTTTCCACTAGTCTACATTGCATTAAAAATAAATAAGTCCCTGTCCTTAATTGCATGCTGTAAGCAGGGGCACGATCTAGGGAGGGTTTGCTTATCTATATTAGCAGCCATCCCAAGCATATGCTGCTATTCAAATAATTAACCTTTTCTCTGAAACAGAAAAGAAAAAAAAAAAGGAGCAGGGAAGTTCATTAAATGAAGGCTCGCTGGAACAGCCTCACGCCATTAATGCTGAGGCTTAGGGGTCACTGTGTGGTTTAGCTATAAAAAAAAAAAAAAAAAAAAAAAAAAACTCCTTTGAAGGGGTAGCACAGGTTTCAAACCTAGCAGTGGGAGCACAGAGACAAGCCAGAAGAGGCACGAAGTCGCTGTGTGGGTCCTGCCAACCACCCTTCCCACTTCCTCCACCGGGAGCAGAGGGGAATGCTGCAGCATGCTGGCCTGTGGTGAGGATCATTGTCGAAATCCTATGTTTCTAGCCTATGCAGCTGGTCTGCACACTGATATCAAATTCAACCTTCTGGGTGTACTAGGCCTCTAATTGCCATGTAGCTGGCTCATTCCTGACCACTTGTGCAGCCAGTCCCTGAAACTCTCCTGGTTTAGCTCTTGCACCCTCTGTTCACATGATACCTTTCTATATCTCTGAACATGCTTAGCATGATTCATAGGCACACACACAATGACCTGTTTTTGCACGAGGCCAGGGAGGGGCTCTACCTGCCACGACAGAGATCTTGCTCCTTTCTGAAAAATTTCCCATGAGGAAAACCCTTCACCTTGCCAATAGCGCAGCCGGCTGTGCCGCTGCAGGGTTATCAGGGAATGACACATTCAGAGAGTCCCAGGATGTGGGAGTTAATCACTTCCCTCGACCTGCCCCAGCCCAAAGGCAGGCAAAGTGTCCTATAGCAGAAAAAGACCGAGGGTGCAAAGACTGGAAGTGATGTTTCTAGACAACAACAGGGTGCTGCTCTACGTGGAGCCAGAGGAGGGGATACCAAATCTGTAGGCAATGCAGGGAGATTTGAAAGCAAAACAAAAGACATCCCTAAAATGGCAGAGAGGAGAGAGGCAGGCAGCTATGGGAGTACTGGCCTGGGTAGTACTACCAAGGGCAGCTGCCCCAGTCCCTGCACTTATCGCAGCTCCATGGGAACCATGAGAACATTCACCTGCTCCATCTGCCACACTGCGCCCCTCTGCAGCCCACAAAACACACCCTGAAGCTCCTGGCAAAGCAATCATGCATCATGCACTAAAGAAGATTAAAAAAATGTTTCTTCCAAACTGATTTTGGTGAACATACATTTCTGTCCCCAAATCTGGTATTCCCTTAAGACCACAACATGTGCAAGAGACATGTCAGGCAGGCCTTGGAGGGATTTCTATGGTGACATCCCACCCAATATCTTGCCCCCAGCAATGGCCAGTCTCTGATGAACTGGAATAAAAGAAGGGAAAAACAGAAAACTAGAAAGTATTTGAATTTTATTGTGCATTCTCTTTAAATTAATCAAAAAAAAAGAAAAAAAATGCTGATGGGTTTATACAGGAAATCTTGAAAAAGAATTTACTGAGTAAGTGGGATTAAGTAGTGCACAGCAACAAACCTAAATCAGATTACTTTTCAGACCTTTTTTCAGACCCTATCCCACCAAGCAGAATCCAAAACTCAATACTGCAAACTTTATTCTTCAAGTTCAGAACCCTCTCATCCTCTCATCTGATCCCTGCT
This sequence comes from Crypturellus tataupa, assembly GCA_034781795.1. NCBI lineage: Eukaryota > Metazoa > Chordata > Aves > Tinamiformes > Tinamidae > Crypturellus > Crypturellus tataupa. The sequence continues at coordinate 1,411,596 of JAWLRI010001063.1, forward strand.
GCATGCAAATTCAGTAATCCTGCCAATGAATTATTCATCTGTCATAAATTTGTGCATCCACTGCTGTCTGTGTCTGACCAAGGTCTTGAGGAAAGGGAAGAAGAACAAAAAGCAAGATACTTTACTTTCCGAATGACTGGAGACCACCATGTAGCACTTCCCAACAGAACGTGGCCTATAGCAGTCATGCTCTCCTAGCTAAGAGGCAGTACAACCAAGGAGAGAGTGGAGAGTCATACACTTTATGTGAATGTTGTGTTAAGACTGTTTGTTGAATTTGTAACATTTAATGATCACTGAGATAATTTCTACTGAATGACTTTTTTTTACTCTCTTTTGTTTTTCTTTTATTTATCTAGCCCACACATATGTCTAAGGCAGGAAGTGCTGACAGGACATGACTCAGAAATATGTACAAGTGTATCCCTGTACATTTGCGCAAGTAAATTCCCAAAGATATGCTCCTGAGGATGGAGCATTGTACTAAATGTAACAGGTACTTGTACAAAACATCCTCAGGGCCCTCTATGAGATTAGATCACATAAATGACCCCTTCTTGGAGACACCCTGTATCTCCCCACCATGCTGGGAATTGTCATTTTAAGAGACAGTCCCCTCTGTGACTGAGTATCCATCACCACAAGTTCTTTTTTTGTGATGTTTCTTCTCCAGAATGGGGCTTAACCCCAAGGAAAACACCACTCTGCCATTAACAAACAAATCATCTTCCTAGGAAGCAGAATATAGCACAGAGGACAGGTGTTAGTCACCTCTCTTCACTAACTGCTGGAAGGTGCTTTGGAGCATGGGGTAAGAACATTATTACATGCAGGCTCATCCTACACCTTCAGCCCCACCTGCAATGGCTGTGCTGATCTCCATCTGTTAGACGCATGATGGATCTCTTCAGATTTAGGTCTAACAGTGAACCTCCAAAGGGTGAAAGCTCAGCAAGGGGAAAAAGAGGAATGGAGGAATGATTGCATGGCCCTGAAAGAGAAGAGCCATCCCACAACTCAGACAAAAGGGGCTCTGACAGTCTGCAGGCTCTGTAGGAGAGCAGGAAAGAACTGAAAGTCAGCCAAGTAAGAGCAAACCTCCTTTATGCTACTTGGGGACAGTACTTGGTGTTCATTATCAGCACCCCATGACCAGCTGCTGAAAGAGACAAATCCCAAATGACAAAGAAAGAGAGAGATTCTGAAAGTCTTGAAACAAGATCAATTAAAGACCCTCACAAAGAACTAAATCAGGACAAATATTGTCACAAAAACACAGAGAGGACACTGCAGAAGCTGACCCTGCCACCAAGCTGTGCAGAACAGCACAACTAAAAGGCATTAGACTACTATGTGTGAATATCATTCATTCTGAAGGTCTAGTTGCCAGGCTCACAGCTCCAGAAAAAAAAACAGCACTTTTGAAAATCAGGATGTGAGCATGATAGAGCATGCATTCAACAAACACTTCCTCGCAGTACATAACACATCCATAATGCACTTCAGAAAAGAATGCCAATGTCCTTCCTGACAAAAATTAGTTAGACCTTACGTCTAGGCATCGAAGACATTCCTATTTTACTGACCAAGAAACTGAAGCACCAAGAGATTCCAACCAATGCTTGTAAATATGGAAACCCTTAATCAGATGTCTAACCAATTTGCAGGCATGTTAGAAAGGGTCATTCCTCCTAGATGCTGCATTTCCCCAACTGCTGCTAGATGAACCATCACAAGCTGACCCTCACCATTCAGTGTCACAAATCTCTCCATAGACTGAAGGATTATTGCTGTTATTAAAGGCGCCCGATTCTTTCACTTCATTATTCCATCGATTCCAAAGTTCCCAGTGCCATTTCCATCTGACAAGATAGGCGGGCAGACTGTCATAACATTGGCTTAAGATTTCCCCAGGTTTTTACATTTACCCCTTGCACAGATTTTATTTCCAATCTGAAGGCAGCATAGTCATGCATGACTATGTGGGGCCATCTGATCATATCACTTTCAAACTAACACCCCTCTGGAGATCAGGTGTTAGCAAGTCCAAGCAAGAAAAATTTGTGTCCCAACTCTGTGGATGACTGCAGTCAAGATCTGTATTAACATGTCCTTGGCCAAAAGGAGATTTTTGTTGTAAGCTAACTTTAAATAAATTTCTATCCTGAATCACCAAATTGGATATTTGAACAAATCTTCCCATTTCTCTTATGGCATGACAGCAAGGAGTGGATGCGACAGGCTTGATACTATTTTGTTAGATAATAGCGCACAAATTTTCAGACATCAAAAAAGAGATATTTCACCACTTACAATCCATTTAGGAATTCCTGTCCATGAAAATACTAATCTTAACACTTTCCCAGTCTGTGTTAAATTAGTAGTATTGATACACAGCACTTTAGGCCATTTACAAGGGGCACTTCCTTCAATCAAAAACATATGTCCCATCAAAGGCCCAGTTCTGTCTAGATTTGCTTTCCTAGAGCAGCTGGCCATTCCTGAGAATACAAAGGAGAATACTGAAGCAAGTGTAATGTTCACTGATACCCAGAGCTGCCTGGGAAATAGAAATCCCTTCCAGCAAGAAAGAAAACAATAGTAACTGAGTTGTTTTTTAAGGAAAATATTGAACCGAAAAATCAAACCTACTGTTTTTGTTAGAATTCCACAAAAAATCACATTTCCTAAGAAGCAAAAAGAAGCCTTTTGGTTTGCTGGTTGCCCATCTGGTGGGAACTCATTTGGCTTCTGATGCAGCTGAGCAGTCAGAAGCATAGTGGAGCAGCTTCCATTTCTGGGCCTTCGCACACCTCTGACTCCCCAGCTCCTTCTCTGATTTCTGAACCTGAGGGAAAGATTGCACAGAAAGACAACCTCTGCTAGCTCTCAGCAATTTTATTTTCTCCTTGTAGAAAAGAAGCCAAGGAAACTTCAGTTCAGCTTTCCCAATCGAAAAGTGCAATTTGCTTATAAAAAGTGCTGAGTTAGCGAAAAGAGCATTTTCCATTGGAGAATTATTCTGATGGAAAATTTCCTGACTAGCTTTATTAATACCCTTGACATTGTTTTGTCATTCCTCCTATTTGTGTATCAGTGTCTGGCCACTGGACTAAATTTCTAGCCAGGACTTTCATAGTTACTATTCCCAAAGGGTTATCATGTAATTCTTGGAGTACTCTAGACCTGAGATTTATTATAGTAACAATTCTGGTGCCACACATTAGGCAACCTGGATGTGTATTTCATTACTCTTTTTACAGCCAAGAAGGCTCAAAGAGATTGGGTGTTTAAGCTTGTCTAGTCATCATATTATCAGAGACCTGAGCCAGGCCTGGCTGTCTCTCAGTTTCACACTGCACCAGGGAACTTGTCACTCATCAGCTACTTGTAGTACCAGTCACTACGTATCCCTACCAGAGCAGCATGACAGGGACTACCCCGGGAGACCTTCTGTCTCTGTAACTGCGCCATTAGTGCTAAAACTGAAGCGAGTGTTGGGACGATTTGTAACCAGAGTGAATTGTTTCCTCTTGAGATAAGCTGTGGTTAAACTGCTGACCTCCGGAGGCAATGCTTGGAGCTTTTCTCCGGGTGCTGTGCACCATCTCAGAGAGCCAGGAGTGTGGTTCTTTGCAGAACTGTATCCTGATGGCTGGCTTTCAGCATCAGTGTTTCAAGCCCATGGGGAAGTGCTGCAAGCAAACTTTACAATCAATTTCTCTTTCTGATAAAATGAGGTCCTTGGCTTCATCAGGAGTCTTGGTACATCATGTGGGCCAACATTACTTCTGTCCTTTGTGCATTGGTCTATTTAGGGAGTGCAATAGTGTCGATATGTTGGGCAAGACCCCTTGGTAATAACTGCCTATCCCCAGAAAGGAAGATAATTGTGACATTTCTTGTGGTTGAGGTGCCTTGAGAATAGCTTCAAGCGTTACTTGTGATTTACAGAAATCATATGCGAGCCTCACAGCACACTGCTGAATCTTTGGAAAATTCACTTTTCCCTCATTTCACTTTTTAGCTATTCTTAGCAGCCTCACCAGTACCTCTGCAGACAGCCCTTACTCTCACCCATCCTTACCCGCACTTTATCTAACATTCATAGCTATGAATGTTAGAAATACTTTGCAATAGCTATTCCATTGCCCTCCTGCAGAACAAGGGTGTGGAAATTATCCTAGTGCTAGCCTGTTATGCTGGAGTAAGATCTGGTGAGTATTATTACAGTCAATATTTTTGTCATTATCCAGCATCCCCATCCAGCTGACAGGTTTTGCTCCGTCAAGCCCAGGCCAAGGACACCTACCTGTGTTAATGATGATTTGGAAACCAAGACAGAACAAATAGCCCTCTTTTTTTTTTCCTCACGACTGGCACCACATCCTCATTCAATAACCTGAGATGTCCCAGAACCTCTCTAGGTGGTGCTTCTACCCCTACACTAGTTGTCACGCAGATGGGACCTCAGGAGCATCATAGAATTCAAAATCATGTTTCCCTTTCAAGCAAAGCTTTTTCCTAATATTTTAGGTTCTGATGTTCTCCTGAAAGACATTAGCTACTTTGTCCAAAGAGGGAACAATGAATCTTTTGTTTCAGGCCGTTTGATGCTGTTGCAACTCCCTGTCCTCTGCAGTAGCTGTATCCTTTGACACAGCAGTTCCTAGAGCACGTTTTAAGGACAAATCAGCCTTAGTTAATAACTGTTCTTGGATTGCTTCATTTTGCATACCACACTCTAACCGCTCCCTTGACACGGCACTTAAACTCTCTCCAAGCTGGCAATACACTAGTAATTCCCTTCCCCTCCTCTCCCCCAACATATATTTAGAAATTCTTTCATTTTCCTTTTTATTGCATTATTCAAGAGTGCTAATGCATTGATTCCATGAGCGCATTTATGGAGAGAGGATTTGGGAAAACTTCCACAATCTCAACAGGCATTTCACCAATTGGTTTAGCAGAAAGTGGCTAGTCAGTGGTTTCCTCTTTAGCTTTTTACTAGACTTTCACAGTCACTGCATTCTTGGATTATAATCTCACCCTGATCACCATTTCTTCATTTTTTTTTTCCTTCTTAGATATAATTTTAAAGACCATGTGGTCACAGAAGAGCACTGACTGAGTATACACAGCAGCTTCTCCTACTGCGACTTGGCCATGATTGTGGAGTAAATGCTGCTTTAGCACCTCGACCTGTGTTCCTAGCCATTTATTTGCTCCCTGGAGGCTGTTTGGATTAGGGATGTAAAGAGCTAGCATGATTATAGATCTTCCCAGAATATCTGTAAACTGATCTCAGGCACCTCGTGATCTCAGCGTCACCTGCTGCTTTCATGCAAGGGTGAATCTTCTCTGGGTGGAGTTCAAACAGCCAAGGTGTTGTGTGTGCATGGCTGGAGGTGCTGAGGCCTTACCACAGCACACAGATAGCTCACACCACGGCCTGCATTTGTCTCCTTGCTCCTAAGTCTCTGCCTTGAGCCTCTTCTCTCCTCCCTTCTCCATATGGCACAATGTGATGACTTTGCTCTCTAGTGCAGGCTCCTGAACTGCCCAGGCCAGGTTCACACCTCCCCTCTCCCACTCTCAAAGCAGCTGCCCTAGCCCTGACCCACCTCATCTTGGGGTCAGCTCCAGTCTTCTTCCAGTGTCACATCAATGAGGTGACCACCTGGTGAAACTGGACACCATCCCGGATGCTCATCCGTGCAGCCAGAGCCCTCCGCCTGGGGTCCCTGCCTCCCACAGGGCCTCGCAGGGGTATTGCTCCTCCGTCCTTTCCTAAAGACATGTGGAGGGGACCACAGGCCCAACAAGACTGGCCACCCTCTTCTCTCTTAACAAGGCCTTTTGGCACCACCTTTCTCTCCTCCTTGCCTCTTCTCCCACTTTCAACCATTGCTTTTATTTCCTTGCTTTTATTTCCCTTGTTACCAGTTACCTAAAGGCTCCTAGTGCTGCAGCCCTATGTCAAATCTTCCTTCCCAAGCCCTGCTGCTGCCTCTTCACCTCCACCATCTCCTGGTACATCTCACTCTGTGTGGGGCCGCACAGCCTCCCCAGCCATGGGAGCACCACCGCTACTACACTCACCTTCCTTGCTTCCTCACCACCTTGCCATGGATCCTGACCGGGAGGCTCCAGGGGTGCAGTTATCCCTGCGAGGAACCAGTGTGGGGGTCTGTACAGCTCCTCTACCATGGGGGAGCCTGGCCCTGGGGACAACCCCTGGGACACAGAGATGGCAGAGAGGGAGCTCAAGGAGACTAGTGATGACTTCCAATCCTTACCTTCAACTCCTTCCTCCTCCAGGCTCAAAGCATTTCCCCGCAAAAAATGAGTGCTGTTCTCCCCTTATCCTCACTTCACTTGGAGGGAAACAGGAGTGTGGAGGCCTGGCCAGGCATCATGCAGCAGTCAGCAAGCCTCAGCCCTCCTGAGGCTCGCTGTGTGCACAGCAGACCCCTGTCAGGGTATGGATATGCGGGTGCCTCCTATTCTCTGTGCCATGAGTGGATCTCTTCCTGCCTCAGAGGAGACGCGTGGGGTGCCCCACTGCTTACTCTGCAGCTTACTCTGCAGCCACTCACTGCTCACATTCACTAGGTATCATATGGAAAGAAAATGTCTTCTCTCTGTAAGTTCTGGAGGACATGATGGGGAGAGAAGAAACTGGTACATGTATGATAGAGGAGAGGGGATACTGGAGGGAAGGTCCATCCATGCACACGTGCATCTCGGGCACCACAGTAAAGAATGGCATTTTTCATATCTCCCTTCCAGCGCTGCCCTGTATTCTGGCAGAGCTGTGGAAATTCACCTACAATGTTACATCATTAGGATCTGGCTTAAAAAGCCTCAGAGGAAGAGGCTTCACCTCTTCAGAATGAGACACCCAAACACTGGCTGCCAGCAGAACAGTTTGGTTGGAAAGGTACTGAGACCGCAGTGAGTCACAGGTAAGAGTCACGTCAGAAAGGGGATACCAGCTGGTGTCACAGTCCCCTCCCAGTTGGCTTTCAGGAGTTGCTGCTTGGCTCTTGCTAGTGGTATTTTCCATGTAGACTTGGCAGCACTGGCAATGCCCAGGATTAGCTTTCTCTGGAGAGGGAAGGAAAAGAGAGATGTTATTTGGAGTCATGCCAGCCAGAACCTAATGCCAAAAGAAGGTCTGACCATCTCCAGGCCCTGCTGTTTCTTTTACCTGCATAAAAACAGTATCCCACCAGGAGCCAGGCCAGCAGGGCAGGGGGAGAGATGCCAAAGTGCAAGGAAATTGCTGCTGTCGGTGGTGGAGATCTCTAGGACGGCTCTGTGCTCTAGCAACGAGGCATTGCCAGGTCCCCCCAGTGCAGAGAAAAGCAATCAGGGCGACACGTGCCTCAGGAGCTTCCTTCCTCCTTGACACGCGCCACATTCCCTCGACCTTGCTTTGGCACTGCACATGCACCAATCCTCCCAACAGCTGCAAACCCTCACTAATTATACAGAAAATAACAGGCCAGCAACCCTGGCTGTTTTCTTTTAGCTTAAGTGTGGTAAATGTAAAAGAAGAGATGAAGAATTATTTCAAGTCTAAAGTTCAGAATGGGCAACAGCAAGCATCAGGCCATGGGCAGTTTTAATGTGATACCTTACAATGTACCCTATTAAGCAACATCAGCGTCCTACCCCAGGAAACGGCTATTCTAGCTTTCCAAGGACACCAAGCTAAACATCAGCTCTACATATTTGTAGGACAGACTGTCTAACATACAACACTGAAGTCAAAACCATGATTTACCATGGCTGAGTTAAAAATCAAGAATGCCTGGGAGAGAGAGGCTGCAAACGAGGATGGAGGTATGTAAGTTCAGCTCTGTGAGGCTTCGGGGAGTTTGTGGGGCAGAAGTGAGGGGCAGGGCTGGGGGGCCCAGGCCTGGACTAGCAGGGTCTGTGGGGCAGAAGTGATGAAAGAGGCTTTGGACTGGATTAGCTGTATGTAAGGAAGGAAAGATATTGGCCGACTTGCAAGGATGACATTTCCACTGTTTGCAATATGTCTGGCTCTCCCTTCTATTTTTGGTCTTTCACCCTTCACTAGTCCCAGCTATTTGTTTGTTTCCAGTGCTTTCGAACCCAAGAATAAAGCTGGAGTTGCCTGAAGCAGTGCTACTGCCCCCTCCCATTGGCTGACCTCATCCATGTATACGCAGGGGAGGTATGCACACCATACAATAACGATCCAGGATCTGCAGCTTTAAACTCCATAGGTGTTGCGTCAGGTTATGTAAAGTTCAGTTGCATCACACTGTTGCACAACGCTGCCTGCAATCAAACAGCATGCCAAATCCGGGCTTCATTCATCCATCAGGTCTCCTCAGCCGCCACAAGATACTTGAGAGAAAGGTGTCTGCACTTTGGGGTGCCCCAGCATGGGAACCGCCTCCTCTAGCCAACATAAACATCCTACAGCGTATCGGGGAGGGGGAGGCTGCCACCCAGATCTCAGTTGCCATTGGCACCAGCCAGGAATGTGGCACAAAAGCAGAGCTGGAGCCCGGTGAGTGATAAAGGCGTGAGCCTCTCCTCCTTGCGAGAACAGAGGCTACATTTACTTGGAAAAACCCACTGCCACACACTGGTAAGGGCAGCACATTGGGTCTCACAGAAAACGGTGCCAGACAAGCCTTCGCGCAAGCTTTTGCAGAGCATGTGGGCCCAATGCCAGCCTCACTGACAGTTGTGCTGGACAACCTAACAGAGGTGAACTTGGCCAGTCTAATGCAGCAGCGAGTCTTGCTGACACCCCTCGCCTACCTACCTCTATGCTGGAGCTGCAGAAGCATCTGCAGAGAGACCTGGACCCAGGTACTGCCACATATAACCTTCCTAGAGCAATTAAAGCTATAGGCTAATAGAAACGATGGTGAATAGCTGTCCAAGGGCCAAAGGCAATATGAATGGCCTATCTGAAGCAACTGGAAATCAGAGAACACCAGGAGCACATCTGAAACCCCAAGAAGGTTTGGGGCACTACCTGAATTCACAGACCTCTCTTTCCATGTCCATCTCGATAAAGCCCTGGGCTTCCACCCTTTCCTTGGCCTCCTGCTCAACTCCCCTTCCCAGATGAGCTGGGACACACGTAGTGCCAGGCTGAGCAGTGGTCAACTGTCAAGGGATTCATTTCTACTGTGTGAAATGCTCCCTTCTTGCCAAATGGGTCCCCTCCTCTGCTAAAAGCACCATCCCAAGATGACCCACTCAAGGGTGCGGCATTACAAGCAGTATGGCAGAACTCCACCAGGCAGAACAGTGTGAAAGCCCTACAGCGTGGGAGGGTCTTCTCCAGAGAGGAGTGGGGAAGACCTACTCATGCAAAAGGGTGCTTTGTCCCCCTCCAGTGGCAGAGACCTTCATGAAGCACCTAATATGCTTTGCTCTCCCACTTCACCACAATTGCCATCTCACGCTTTTGAAAACAGAACTTGGCCATTCAGACACTACTGTGCCAGCCCACCAGGCTGTGTGACAAATTACAGCTATGGGGAGCTCCAAAGCCATCAAGACATTGCACCAAGAAAGTGCCACTGAGGGCTACACCATGGCAAGAGATCCAGTTGCCAATGAGAAATGCCAGTCAGCCACGACCTGATACTGTACCGATCATGCCCTCAGTGTAGGGCTTGCCACCTATATCTACTTCAAGAGAACACAGATTTTGCCTTCAGTACCTTTCTTGCTCAAGATGAAGGAAGGTAATTCCAAATATCTGTGTATAAAGAGATATAAATCCAGTTTTGCATTTGCAATGTGCAAATCTCTTCATGGAGCTGTAATTCACGGACTGCTTGACTTTAAGCCTGCCTGCCTATTTAGCCCATGTTTTCTTCCTGGGGGAATGTTCCAGCTCTTGTGGAAGACCCCAGTAGAGCCCACAACAACAGTCATCCACTCAGATTATGGGTAGAAAGACTCAGGCAACTTTCCTAGAGCAGTGACTGGTATGTGAATTATGCAGACGTGAACCCAATTGCCCTGCAAGCCCTATCACTTAGGGTAGTAGGCACGTATACTCCAGGCTGGCAATAAACTTGGCATGGGGAGGATGAAGGTGAGAGGTCTGAGAAGATAAGGGAGCCCAAAACGCTCACACGTCTGGTGTTTCTCCTTTGTGGAATGACAGCACAAAAACATGCCCACACCCTCATGATTGACTTTACCACCAAGATATCGTATGCTGGCTGCAATGGGAGCACATGCTGGGGAAGACAGTCTTGATTAGGCCAAGGCCCAACTCACCAGAGTGTTTGCAGCTAATTTTCCCTTCCAGGAAAGCAGCCAGCAGCCAGTAGGCTGCCTTTGTTGGGCTTGCTCTAGCTGTTCAGTAGGAAGAGGGTTTAATACCAATCAATCAGTGGTGAATTATTTCAGTTGTTAAGACAGGCGGGGCTGGGAGGAGGGCACGGATAAATTGTTGGACACACTGTGACCTCTACTGGCTTGGTATGAAATTGGTGTGCTGGTTGGCCTCCTCTCACAGTCTCCAGGAGCACAGTGGGAGCCAATTGACTTGGTGCAGGACTCCTGGGAGCTCACACATTGCCATGGCTGGGGATTATGCTCTCCAACACAAGCATTATTCTCATTCCAGATACAGAGGTAATGCAACTCCCTTCACTTATGTGGAAGGAAAATTACTTCTAATCCTCAGAATGACAAGAATGACATCCTTCCACAGTCCCCAGGAAAGCCAGGTTTAAGCTGTCATCCCAGAAAGTTAAGCAAGGCCAGAGAATGCTGCACTGAGACAGGAGATTTTCATAGACTGGTACATTCATGCTGCAAGTGGGGCTGGTGATTAATGGACTCCCACCACCACATATCTCCCACCATCCTGCTGTCCCAACAGCATAACGTAGCTGCTAAGAGGTCCACGTAATGGAACGAATCCTCTCAGGAGAATGTACATGAAGCCCTGAGTACCATTGACCATGAGAAGTCCCTAAGGCACCTTTCAGGAGGACTGGACTATAAGCCCATCACCTTAGGTGAATTCCACAAAAAAAAAATGCTGTCTCAAATATTTATTTCTAGTGCTACATATGGCTCCAAATTGAGGCTCCTGAGGCACTAAGTCCCACTCTTGGCCAGGAGCTGAACTGTCTGCTGTGCACTCCTTTTCCCCCTTACTGCATGAGTGCCTGCTTGAGTTTCCTGTCAAAAGTCACAGAATCACAGAACCCTTGAGGTTGGAAGGGACCTCTAGAGATCACCTAGTCGAACTCCCCCTGCTCAGGCAGAGACACCTGGAGCATGTGGCACAGGGTGACATCCAAACAGGTTTTGAATATTTGCAAGGAAGGAGACTCCAATATCTCTCTGGGCAGCCTGTTCCAGGGCTCTGTCACCTTCACAGTAAAGAAGTTCTTCCTCATATGGAGATGGAACTTCCTGTGTTTGAATTTGTACCTACTACCCCTTGTTCTGTTGCTGCCCACCACCAAGAAGAGTTTGGCTTCATCCTCAGATATTTGCATATGTTGATCAGATCGCCCCTCAGTCTTCCCTTCTCAAGCCTAAACTAGTTGATCTCGCTTAGTCTTTCCTCATAAGGGAGATGCTCAAGTCCCTCAATCATCTTTGTCGCTCTACGCTGCACCCTCTCTAGAACCTCCACGTCCCTCTTATGCTGGGGGACCCAGACCTGCACCCAGTACTCCAGGTGCAGCTTCACCATAGCTGAGCAGAGGGGCAGAATCCCCTCCCTCAACCTGCTGGCAACGCTCCTCCTGATGCAGCCAGGATCCCAATGACCTTCCTGGCCACAAGGGCACATTGCTGACTCATGGTTAATTTGTTGTCAATCAGGACTCCCAAATCCCTCTCCACTGAGTTGCTTTCTAGCAGGTCAACTGCTAATCTGCACTGGTGTCTGGAGTTATTCTTCTCCAGGTGCAGGACTCTGCACTTGTCCTCATTGAACCTCATGAGGTTCCTCCCTGCCCAACTCTCCAATCTGTCTAGGTCTCTCTGATTGGCAGCACAGCCCTTTGAGGTGTTAGTCACTCCGCCCTGTTTCATACCATGCACAAACTTGCTGAAGGGAAATCCTTGGAGGTGACACCTCATTGGGGTGAGCGGGACAGCTCACACCTTTGAGAGCATTTATCTTAAGAGCCCAGGTCCTTTTTCTCCAGAAACAAGGCTGATAAAGAGTTCCCTGCCTCTTCCATGCCTGGCTGCTTGTTCCTGATCCCATGCTGGAGTGTCCTGCTGTTTGGAGGGCAGATCAGTGACACCTTTTCAGCTGCAGCGAAGTTGGCTTGCAAAGCTGCTGCCCAGCTTCAAGCTCCTGACCCTGTATCACAGTGTGTCCTTTCTCCTCTCCCCTGCCCCCACCAGTGCCACTACATCTGGGAACATGGTCACATAGAGAACCAGTGCACTGAAATTTGGGTTAAAAAAAAAAAAGGCCTTCTGAAAGGAAAGCAAATTTTGTATACTTTTGTCATCCATTCACTGATTCAACTCACAGTACAGCTTGGTAGACAACTACAGTAGCAAAACCGAAGGCACAGTAAAAGCAGGGAAGGGGCAGGATCCAATGCTTAAGGATAAAAAACTTCTACCTGTCTTTACTAAGAGGCAAACTGAAGCACTGGACTACCTCCTCAGAGTGGGGGGACCCAAAAGAAGCTGTTGCATCACTTCTGTTTAGCTCAAGGGTATGGTCTTTTCCACGCAGTTAGAGAGAAAAAGCTTTCTTTAAGAAAAAAAAAAAAAAAAAAAAAAAAAGAGGAAATTTGAGCTTTCAATTTAATCCAGTGTTTTCAGGAATGCCCAGGTCTTAATCCAAGCCTGGAGTTTGGACTGTTTTAAATAGATGTCGCGTGACATTTCAAAGTTAGTTGCATTTAATTGGTGACCTAGAGTCTGTTTGCACTGGTTTGAATAAAGTTTTAGGTTATAGTTTGATGAAAAACACTAGTATTCATGCATGTAACCCTCTCCAACTTCTGCATATAAAGAGAAATACAGAGAGAGAGGCAAATAATTAGCATACCAATAGAGTGCTAACCTTACTTTGAAAATTAAAACCAGAGACTCATTCTTGGTGACACATTAAAGTGTCACAAACTTCTCACATAAAAGACATCACAGAACAAGTGTTGATTCAGTGTTTGTGTTTCCAAAGCAAGCTACTGCCTGTACAGAAAGAAGGATATTTTATTGTAGTAGAACTTTTCCAGTAGTTTCACATTTTAAGTAGAATTTCTACAGCACTGAACAAGACTGGATGATAGCAACACTTCAATGGAGTTTACAGTCATCTGACTCTCTCATCTGATCACAGTGAGCAATCCTTCTTCTGGGATGTTTGTTCCTGCTAAACACAGGGCAAAAAAGGCACTGCAATATGTACTGAACAAACATTGTGTTGTGATTTAAAAATAAATTGTGGTGAAATGAAAACTGAAACATTTCAAACCTCCTAGAAGACATTCCTGGCTTACAGGGATATCCCTGAAAAAGCCAAGACATACAGGCCCATGGCACAACATGTCCTTATCAGTGAACCTTTGTCCTGACCCATAAGACTGCTTCTCTCTCTTGTGACGCAAAGTCCTATTGATTGCGGGACTTGATCTTATTCGGATGCTTGTTGTGACTAGGGAAAGTGGCTGGTGTACTTCCTGACCCTCCAAGAGCTAACATGCCACAGCAGAAAGCATTGGTACAAAGTGAACAAACCGTGGCAAAAACCACAAGGCAAGAGGATGTATTATTATCCTTGCTATTGCATTTTTGGTGAACGTCTAGAAGAATCAAAGTGTACAGTGTGGACCCACATTTGTCAAAAGCTGATATCTGCCCCAAGCAGCATGTCATGCAAGATAGGCAGATGCATTAGCAGTACAGAATGGCAAGAAAATCATGAAGGGACTCTGCAAATATGCACCGTGCTCCAGCCCATGGGTAGCTTGGTTAGACTGTTTTGTTTTGTACTGTTGAGAGTGTTATGGTGATTGTGACTGTGAGAAAAAATTTCCTGCACTATCAGTCTTGACCTCACTAAAGTAAAGTCTTCTGAGCCTCTGAGTCAGGGTGGAGCGAAGCAAGATAACTTAAGGAAAAAGAACCTCAGACTCCCAAAACAAGAGGCTCAATAACAAACTAAGAGTGATTGAACAGGAAGGTAGTTGCGGGCTCTCCAGTGGGCTGCAGGCTCAATCTCTAAAGCCTGTGATCAGAGTTGGAAAGTTCCTTTTAGTATCCATATAAATATTTCTGTAAGTTATTTTTAAGTGCGTGTTTTGAAACTGAAATATATTTAGACTAGTTAAATGAAAATGTGGTTTACAGAAAGCTGTTTCTTTAGAAATTTCCCACGCTGGGGAGTTTGCTCTGCCATGCTAGGTCTGTGCCAGGGCTGCCTGGTGCTGCAAGCAGAGGGCAGTTGCACAGGCTGGTGCTGTGCAGGACAGGCGGGCAGTGCAGGGAGCAGTGGCAGCAGTGGGCAGAAGCAGTAAAACATACTTCATTGAGGAGGGCAAAATAGTGGCATACCAGCCTCCGTATGGGCATAGCAAGGCTGCTAGGTGATGTTTCCACATTGCTTTTTGATCCATATGTGCTACAGTGGGGTAAGTTGTGGTGCAGTAGGAGAGAAGGAAAAAAAGCAAATGAGGAATGAACACCAAGGAAATACTTGTTCTGGAAAAAGGGAGCTTTCTCCTTCCTGTGAGCTGCCACTCCGTGACTTTCCCAGGGCACAGCAGAGGTCACAACAATAGCATCTTCCCAATGCAAATGCGAATCTGGGGTTCTCGTCACGTGTGGTCCGATCCCAGAGCACTTGCCACAACATCAGGATGTTGTTTTGGCCAGGCTCCAGACTGGCTTCAGTGACCAGCATCATTACAGAGAAACTAGGGATAGAAAAAGTGCATGAGATAATGAAGTTCCTGCAGAACAGCTGTCCACGTTTTCATTCTAGGACTGTGGCAAGCCTTACTCTGCCACTCCATTACCCAGAAGTAGTTTCAATGGCTTGCAAACTTCTTTTCCCTTTCTCATCCAAACCCGTTCCGTGGGGCTGGTATGTACACATGAGCAGTATTCTACACTATCCCAGAAAGAACAATTTTGCAGTGGAAGGTGAAGTTCTCCTCACTATGTTAAATGCTGAAATAGAAACATAATTCTTTGTGCACTACTTCACATCAAATAATGCTGAGAATAGAGAAAAGTGTCTCTTTTTTTCTGATTTGCTTGCTTGCTTTTTGCATTATCTGTCTATCGCATGAGCAAAATTCTCAACAGCTTTCCCACTGGATTTCAGAGGCTGGGTTGATTTAGGAAAAACCTTTTGAAGCTTTTCCACTCCAGCCTGCACAGTTGGATTGCTTTTCGGGGGAGTTCTGGGAAGTACACATCCAACAAAACCTCTTTCCAGGACTCTGATTTTCTTTTCCAGCTTTTACAGATAGTCCAGCTGGAACAGCAGAATCATGTATGCTATAGTTTAGAAATCTGACCTAGTTCTTTTAATCCATGCTAGCCACTAGAGATCTCAGAGGGCTCAGAACCAGTGCACAAATTCACCAGGTCATTTGCAACACAGGCTTTAAAGAAACAGTTTCATGCAAGAGTAAAAACATCCTGTGATGACTATTAAATGAACCAAAAATAGGAGGGATGTGGGACTTTGAGCTTAAACAACAGCAACCTGTAAATGTCTCCAAATCCTTCAGCACATGAATGAGGGCCATACCTTCCATGATGCAGCCTGCATCATCCATCACAGCAGCTTGCAGAGGGGAATTCCAGAAAACTGTTTGAGATACATATTTAGTAAACACAAACAGAGGATTAACAGAAACCGATTCAGTGGCAGGACCCCAATCAAGCTACTGCAATGAATTACAAAGCTTACAGTAAGTTCCAGATTCCCTGTTTGCAGCACTGCATGTGCTTTATGCATGAGGGGCAACGCTCCCCAGCTGGTAGGCTGCCATCTGGGGAAGGCTGCTGAGGGGAATAAAACCATGAAAGTGTTATTAATCTTAAACAAAGGCAATTTTACTGCTTTTGCCCCTTCCCCCAGTATCACTACCCTTTGAAGTGCAAAAGTCAGTTTTCTACATACTATTTCTCTTCCCACAGTCACGAGCTAAACATTTTGACATTTTTTTATTTTTTTCACAATATACATAAAGGCTTAATTTCTTTCTCCTCTGAATAAGGGGGTTAAAATAAGAAAGCTGGAGAAACCCATTTCCAGGGTGTCCTTTTCTCAGTATAAGCGGAGGTGTTTAAAAAACATATTCATAATCTATTTAGAGTCCAGTCTTTTGAAAATTACTCATGTCCGGTGATGATAGGTGCCATATAAAAAGTCAGAGGAGGCACAGACCTGCTCCCCTTCCAGCTGAAGCCAATGACAACATTTCTTATCCTAAATCACTCTCATCTTTTCCCTCTCTCATTATAGAAGTGCTTTTCCCAGGCTCCCGACCATTCTCAATAGCAGCGCCCCAGCCCCCTCTGTTTTTTTACACGAGTTGTAGACTATACTCCCTTCCCATGAGAAAATGCCATTATAATATTGGCTGCTTTTTTTTTCCCCTTCCATCCCACTCCCATTTTTGTTTTCTTTTGACCCCAGTGGCACACTGAGAAGAGCTTTCCACAGAGTTGTGCCCACTGATTTCAAGCCTCCTGGCCAAACAGTCACAGTTCCTTTGAAACACAGGGCTGTGAATGGACGGTCCTTACAGCCCGGCCTTCCCCCACCTTTCGTAACACTGACCTCCAGCCATCGCTATCGCTCATCCCTTCGCCCATCTGCGCTAAGCCTCTCCGAAATTCCCCACAGCTCTTCTCCAGGCTTGATTTACTCCCTTGGACTTCAGAGTCCATATGTTCCCACACCACCCTCCTCCCTTAGAGTGCAGATAAGTGTGTGAAACGCCAGCACAGGGAGGAAAACGTGGGGCCCCACTGGTGATGCTGAAAATGGTCTCCTAGTTTTTACTCTTGGGTGCAGTGTCCATCTTGCAAACTATCCCAACAGCAGCAACATCCTTGTCTTGTTTCTTTGATCAGCTCTATCACAGAGAACACTGTGAGTAGAAAAGGGACATTCGTTAAAATCAGCTATAAAAATTTAAGAGGCAGCCACAGTGCCTTCCCTTTGCCAAAACTGCTCTCCACCCAGTGATAGTTTGTGCAGGGAAACATTTGCAGGATAACTGGAGTTTTGTTTTGATTGTTTTTAGGCACAGGGAATTTTAGGTTTGTTTCCCAGAATTCACACACTGATTAAGGGATTTTCCAAAACAAAACACATTCTCCATAGGATATTCTGACTGCTCAAAAGCAGAATTATAATAATGATCTGAATAACAAGAAATTCAAGATGAGAAAGATAAGAAGAAAGAAGGAAAAATGAGTTTGGGAAAGGTGCATAAATTCTATTGCTTTGGAGTTTATTCTACCTTTTAATTCAGAAGAGAGTTATCACTGGGTACAAGTTAGTTTGCAGTTTTATTGTAGGTGTCCATGCAACTGCACCTATATTCCTAAAAGATCATTAATTTTTTACTGTTAAAGACGGAAACAAGAGCAAGGATGAACATCTGTGCTTCTGCGGCTGGGAGCTACCAAGGAACCAAGGCTCCCGAGCACAGGAGCACAGATGTGTCCTTTCGTCCCGCAGCAGCCCTGTGCCACAGCCCCGCTGTGACACCGTGAGTGTTTAGGCCAAGGTCCGCCATCGTGCTTGGCCCTCAGAGAAGGTTCATCCTTGCTCTTCTTGCAGCCAGCAACCTCTGTGCTGTTCTGCTCTTCGAGACTGAGCAGGAACCACCATTGCAGGGCTAGGGGTAGGGATCAGCCACAGACCCCGCTTGGGGCACACTGGGCTCGGCCGCGGAGCTCGCCGCCCTGCAGAGGGCCGAGGGCTGTGCCGAGGAGGAAGCCACGCCGCAGGACGCCGTCTCGCCACCTCCGCATCTACAGGCGCAGCCAGCCCGGCTCCCGTGGGGACAGCCTGGTGCCCCACAGGCCACTTTCTTTACCCCTTGCTTTTCAAAGGGCCCTTTCTTATACCTCCCCGCCGCCGCCTCCCCACTGCTACATGTTACTTGCATTCAAGGCAAATACTTCTCCAGCCGCTTCAAGCACTTCCCCCCGCTGCCCGTCGTCTGCTTTTAGGAGGCCCCTTTATCAGGCAAGATCACGGCAAGCAAGCCAGGCAAACATTACCTCAGGGACACTTTGAATTAGGGCTGGGGGTGTGAATAGGTCCCACACATTCTCTCCAGCCTCTTCCCTTTCCTATAGCAACCACGTTGGGAGCAGGCAGGTCACAGAGCCCCTCTGTTGTGTGCCAAAGTGTGTCCTCCGGCTCGGCGTGGGACAGGGACTGACGTGGCCTTGCCCTGTCCCAGGAGCGGGTTGCAGGGGCTGGGGGTACGAGCGGGCAATGACCCCAGGAGTGAAGCATGACGTGGGGAAGGGCGCGGAGATGCTTTTTGGATGCTCCTGAAATCCCATGGGCCTCGTGCGTCGTCAGGACTGGCAGTGCCCGGCCACACTGGCTTGGTGGCTGCCTCATCTGACCAGGGCTCTGAAGGAGCTCTACACACACACACAAGGCAGCACGTTCCCTCAGGAGCTCAGTGCCCCGATGCGAGCTGGCACACAGCAGATCAACACCACGCCACGTGGGGTAGGGTGGCGTGGGGGCTGCTTCATACCGTCCAACATGCAGCGGCTGTGGTGCATCGGCTGCCTGCTGGGATTGGGATGTTAAAGAGCCAAGAGTTGATTCACATCTAGTTTAGCTCATCTCATAAAACAGGACGAATGAAAATTCGCTGCACAGCCCAAACAGCTCCACACACAGGCTGTGCCCCGTCAGCATTTGGCTTTGCCTTTCCAATCAACAGAATTCCTTTTTTTCTGGCACAAAAGGGGAGTCTCTTGGCTCCATCCCTGTTCGCAGCATTTTCTCTGTGTGTATGTGCCTGCAAGGGGTGCATAGGTGGGACACAGGGCATACAGCTCCCTTTCCCTCTATGTGTGCTGGAGGGACTGCAAAACCGGGAAACCCTCCAGCCTCAAGCACAGGGAGTGATACCTCACAGCTCTCCCTGCCCCAACCCATCCCTGCTCTCCCTTTCCTGAGAGCTCTTCTCACCTCCCCTCAATGCCAAGTGAGTGGGGATTGCACAACCCCAGGCTCTGTTTGCCAGGGCTGCTGCAGTGCTGAAGGCACCATTACAGCGACTACTACATCAAGATATCTGGGCAGTAGACACAGCTCTCTATACAGGTTGCCAGAGGCACAAGGTTTAATAGCTGTGGGACCAAGATCCATTATTTCATGGCAGTGAACCTTCCAGAAGTTGTTATGAAAGATATCCTCTACGTGACCTACTAGAAATTGCTTTTATTCTGAAAAAGCAAGAGAGGGGAAAGTCAAGCAGCAGAACAAAAGGACCTTCTCATATCAGCCTTGGACCCCAAAGGAAAGCACCAGGTAAAATGAGAAGGAGGAGGATTTTGGCAGATTTTTCCACCTACGACTCCCCTTTGGGAGTCGTAGAAAGTTACTGTCTGAGAGTGGCCCCAAGTCCTGTTCCCAAGTACACATTATGGGTAAGACAGGAGCTACTGCTCAGGAAGGTTTCTTTAAAATGGTATCTCAAAGCATCTCCATACCAAGACCAAAATCTCCATGGCAAGCTTGGCTGGGGAAGTTCCTTACAAAGCCCTGAACGCCAACACATACAGTTCACAGTGGGGTATGCCTTCCCATTGACCTGCAGTCTGAATTGCAACATCTGGGGCTGGTGTCAGCAATGCCCTAATATAAGCCTTCTTATTTCGCTAGGTCTCTCATCCTTCCTAGTTTCTTTACAATATTGAGAAGGGTTACTGCAGTGTGCAAGGAATCTCCATTTCACTTCCTCACCAGAGTTCTGTGCCACTTCTTCCCAAGGGAATTTATGGTGCACAAATCACAGTGTTTAGGTAAAGATGCCAAAGGTCCATTTGACCTCTCACTCTTGACCTCCCACAGGTCACCTCCCTCTTCACATGTTTTTCTCTGTGAGAGTGGAGGTATGGTTTAAGTGTGGTTGTACAAAGGGCAGGTTGTTTGCTATTCTCTGCCGGAACAGCTGGATTCGTGGCATTGCCAGTTTTTCATCTGGCCCCATGAACCTCCAGGTCCGGACACTCCCTGGGATGACACACAACACACATGCTCTGGCACCAGCATCATGACAGTCTGGGACTGGGAAGCAATTTGTGCTTTCACAGGGGAAAGGGGGGAAGACAGTTTGGGCCCTGTAAAGCTTTCCCCTGCTAAATATTTATGACCATGACAAGGCTCGTCACCAGGAAAACTGTACATGCAACAACAGCCTCTCTTTGGCTACACACATAAAACCTTAAGAACAGCTGTACTGGGTCAAAGTGAACATCCATCTAGCTAAGAACTTTGTCGGCAACACTGGCTGATAACAGATGCCTGAGGGAGAACATAGGAGGAGCGGATCTAATAGCCCTTGGTGGGCTTTTTCTCTTTTTTTCTTGTGTGTTCAAGTAGCCACCTTTCGTACTCACAAGTTTTTAGCACCTGCAGGGATTTCCACACTTTCATCAAGTTTTGTGTGAAGAACTATTATCCCTCCTCACTTTTTTTGCAAAATGATATCAACTACTTCTGCAATCTTAAATAAACTGAAAATAACAGTAACTGGGTAATTTTCCTTCCTGGAAGCATAATGGGATCCTGCTTTTATGCAGGATTGAAGAGCAGACCCTTTGACTCCAGGTTTCTGTGAGGATACATCCCTCCGGTACTTGGCTGCATTGGCAGAAAAGTTCAGTTCAGCCTTTTTCCATCATGCTCAGCCCATCATGTGCTGCCTTTCCACTGTCATAGCTGTGACTCCTGGAGTTAATACCACACTGAGGTGTAGGGGATCGTATCACTTTGGCAGTTTCTGCACATAATCCACATTTGTGAAACATACTCTGCTCTCCTAATCTGTCTTCTGCGCTAACAACTTTCTTCAAGGAGACACTCCAGACACTGATGTAGCAGACCCGGGTAGAGCATGACCACAGATGGCTGCAGTGCCAGCAGTGGCTCAAGATAGCTCAAAAGGAAGCTTCAGAGCGCACACTTTCCGCATATGGGAGCAGAGACATTGAACTGGATCCTATTTTCTAGGATAGAAAGCAGGGCAGATCATAGAGGTGCAGATATGAAAGAGATCTTGCTCAGGTGTCAGATCTTGCCCTGGGAGATATTGGCCTAACCTCTTCTGAAAACATCATAGAAAGGAGTTCCCACTCTATGCTTAGGGTGCTTGTTCTAGTGCATGCTGCCCTGATAGTTAGAAAGTCTTTCCCAATATGATACCTCAAATATTAATGGATGCTTCCACATGCTAAGCCTAATAGCAACTGGAGTTTTTTTCAGGACCTGTGGCTTTACTACTAAGTACAGAGGGAAACTGTCAATTTGAATTCTAGTCTGTTTCAAAGTTAGCGCATTGCAGTTATTTTATGTATAATTTATTTATGTCACAGCAGTAACCATGAGGTAGTATGGACTGTGCACATATGGAGGAAGGCATAGTTCTTCCAAAATCTGGTACAGTTCCTGGAGAATTAGGACACTGAGAAAGGCTGCACAGCAGGGAGCCGAGTGCCAAAAGAAGTGATAGTGATGGTGACTAATATCCTGAAAGCTAGAAGCTGTTTTGGCACTTCTCTCCATCCCTGAGACCCTCCATCACATTAGTGGTTTACAGTCATATATTCCACTTTCTAAAAAAGTTTCACTCTCCCCCAAAGTTTTGTGAAAGGCCCACACAAACAACGGAAGAAACTCACTGACCAGACAAAACTGATTGCACCCAAAGTGCTGACACACACTGCGTAACTCAACCAGGAGAAGAGCATGAATGTTTATCCCCACTGTTGGGCTCTTGGGAACTTTACAGCTCAGCAATATGATGGAAACAACTATGTGGCAGAAGGCAGATTTTTTTAAGTAGGTAGCACTCTTATGCCCTACGTCTTCTGTCAGTTAGGCAGGAGAGAGCCAAGTTTATCCTGGGATCTTTTAGGATGAAGATAAAATGGCTGTTATCTTCTGCTGGGACCAGGGTGGGGAAACTCCCTATTCCCCTTCCAGTAGTGATTTGCACAGCACTTGGGGACTATGTCCTGGCCTCTCTTCTGTTCTGGAACAAGAAGTCAGGTTCCATCCCAGGGCCTGATGCCCATGGGCATTCCTATCAGATAGCAGGGCTTCCACCTGCCAAATATCAGGGAAAACCACCCCTCTGGGCATGGACACCAAGGACACCTAAAAGAAGTCTCCTTTACACATTACAGAGAAGAGGGTGGGGGACAGCAAACAGCAGGCGGTGAGTCACAGAAGCAGACTGTGAAGTTCACAACTCTCTCCCTTTATGGGCCTCTGAGGCCTTCAGGAATGAACATAGCATAAGAACTAGGTCCTTTAGCAGACAACCTGGTTTGGCAGGCCCCAGGATGGGCACCATCATCCCAGCTCCATGGAATGGCAGGATATACGGATATGGAATGGCAGTATAGCAAAGTGTGGTATTACAGATGTTACACCAAGTGTGAAGCACAGGGAAGAGGTGGTGCCTGGCACTGAAATACCCTCTGTCTCACCTTGGCCCACACCCTGCCTCAGTACAGTCTCATTGCCCTGGACAGCCAAGGACTCCCCTCCTGGGAACAGCTCGTGCTAGCTCCCAGGCAGGCCAGGCTGGCGATCGGCACCAACCACCATGGCACCAGCAGCCATAGCACACAGAGCCACCCACATTCCTTCCCCCTGACTCCAGGGCAGAAAACCACGCAGCGCCTGGCAACTGCCTGCGTTATTTGGGGTTAGGATCCTGGCCAAGCTGGTGGATTCAGTGTGTTGGCCACACTGCAGGCCGGGCCGATTGCATTCACAGCGCAGCAGGGAGAACATGCTGCCTAAAGGTCACCAGGCTCGGCAGCCCCTGCCTTCGCACAGGGCTCTCGTGCCAGGTCTCTACCTCCATGAAGCTCAAATGCCCAGGGAAGGAGCCCTGGAGGGAAATGCAGGAGGCAGGATGTACAGAAATAGGCACAGGGAAAGCACCACAACCTGCTTGTGGCTCAATACTGATGATCACTGGCCACCTGAATCTGGTTGTTCTAGTGAGTAATGAGCAGGATATGTCTTATGGGGGCTGAGGAGCACAGAGGAAACCCAAGGAAAAGGTGGCCTCCACAGTGGCTCTGTTTCTCCTGCTCTCATTAGTGCTGTGTTTCCCACCCCAGTTTAATGAACTGCTCACAGCTCAACCTCCCCTTCTGAAGCTCTCAGTCCAGATTATCCATAATCCTTTGGTCCATAAAGATACACGCAAGGTACATGTAAGGCTACTCACTGGGGCAGGAGTAAATAGTGTAGTATACCCCTACCCCAAAATTCTGAGAAATTCTAAGTCCTAGTTTGTCACATGATGCTCCTTCCTGATACCAAGGGGGTACCAGTCACAGCTTTTTCCCGAGCCACACAAAAACACTGCATATCCCTGACCACAATCAGCCCTTCCCTCTTCACCTTGTATTCCCACAGACTGGATAAGAAAATATGGATCTGTGATTGAAGCACTGGATTCAGGGGACTGCTATTGCCTCTGCCACAGACTCAAAGTGTGCAGGAGACAAGACCCTCCTTGCCTTAGTTACCCCTGTAAATTAGGGCTGACTCACTGCCCCCTTCCCCAGGGCATTGAGAAAAGGATACTGCTAACAACTGTGTAGGTATCAGCCACTGCACTTCCTGAGAGGGTCAACACATAGTTCTCAAGACAGATGTGCAGTTTAATTAAAATCAAAGATAGGTAGGAGAATGGCAGGGATGTGTTGACCAAAATTTATTTACCCTGCCAAGTCTGCTTGAGCCAAACCTTAGTTTCAGGCAGAAGTGTCTCTCTAGGGACACATCCTCTGCTTCCAGGCTGTGGGCAGAGCGCTCTCATTCCAACTGCCTCCTGCCCACCAGCCCTGCAACTGCCTGAGTCAAATGAAGCTGTTCTTGCTACTTCTTTTGAAACTCAGAAGTTCCCAGAAAATGCACTTCTACCATAATAATAATAATAATAATAATAATAATAATAATAAAGTTAACAAAAGCCTTCATGTGAGATACCTTTGTCTTCCTACCTCATTGTCAGCCATTCACTCCCACCCTTAGCAGCAAGAGCAGTGGATGGCATTTTCTCCCTGCAGTAGGTAGGTGACCCAGCTACCAAAGTAGGAAATGCAGTGGTCTGCAAGCACTTGGCCTCAAGTCGAAGTGGTTTATTTCTGGTAATTCGGCCACAGCAGCTTCCAGTAACGATCATAAAGCTCCTTTCCGCTTGGGAGATGGTGGCTTCCAACGGCCATTGCAGCTCATCTTTCCAGTTTGGCCTCCTTTAAAGCGTATTGGTGGAAGACTAAAAGTCAATGAGGGAACTGAGGCTGCCCAAGATCCCACATAGGGAACACCAAAGATTTCCTAACAGAACCCACAAGGCACTTCTACACTATGAGCAGTGATGAGCCAACCTCAGATGGTCTGGCCAGCATCCACACATTTGAAGAATGAGGGGACAGGATAGGTTATAGAGACTGCCTGTTCTTGTCATTCTTAGGATTTGTCTTATCTGGGCAGGGAATCCTCCGGGCTTCTCAAAGACCTCTTCTGAATAGCCTGCTCACATCACCTCGCTCCCAGCAAGCCCAAGACTAGGCAAGCTCAGCAGGAAATCACTGGATTTGCTTCATATGTGCTCCAGACCTAATGATGTCTGGCATCTGCACCACCCATAGAGAAGCTGGGGTGTTGTCTGAAAGATCTCTCATGGGGGAGTTGCAGAAACAAACCCTTGGCACTTCAAAGCTGTGCCTTGCCCAGAGCTGCTGTACAGCTAGATGAAGCAGCTCCATGCTGTAAAACAACTGCTCGGGCTACACTGAGATGCAACTGGAGAGGGCATGATCCAGCCAATTGCCACTAATCTTTCTCTTGCCATGTCAGATCTAATCGCTGACTGTTATCCTACCTCTTGCCAAGCAGAAACAGTAGAGCTCGTCTAATTTGGCACTTTGCTTCCCTGCCACACTAGAAAGGAGTAGCCAGGTCACATCTGGAGCGCCAGCCTCAGCCATGACAGGGGCTCCATGCAAAGCATCCCCTCTACTGCGTATTGCACTGCACAGACCAGGTTCATCCTCACTGCCCACAGCATGGTACTTTACCCAGAGAGCTCAATCCTGACCAAAGTCACTAAAGATCCTGGCTCCAGTGGTTGAACAGCACAACTTGGGCCACTTTATGAAATCCTTGGCTAGTCCTTGTTGGTCCATTAGAAACACTACATATTTCCTGTAATTCACGGTTTGGCGGGGTACTGGGATTTCATAACAATCCCTCTTATCTGCCTGGAATTTGGACCTTTTTCATTTTGATTTGTTCCCCATTCAACCTGGACTGAAAGATGTGAAGCCTCTCTGGGTTTCTCTACATTATTTGTTCAACCACCGTGTTGCCACTATTTCCTCTCTAAGGTACCTGTAAGACTACAGGGCTCTGACTTGAGGTCACACACCTTTCAGAAATGTTTCTGTTTTCCTTCCTACCACTTCAGGGCCAAGAGCTGCTTGTGAGGTTCTGAATGGGGGATGCAACACCAAGAAGGGGAGAGATGAAGCAGTAATTAAAGATGTAACCCCTTGCCTCCACAGAGCACACCCAACAGGTACATGCAACTCTGCCTGAGCAATGTCCCACCACATGAACGACCCAAATACCGGCAATATACGTGCTTATATGTGCACCACCATTATTCAACGTCAGGACACTAAGTCCAAAACAAGGGATCTGTCCCTGAATCTGTAGCACAGCTTTCTACTTACCTTCTCTGACATGGAGTGGATGTCTCATCCCTCATTGTGTAGATGACCACAAGTGCTTTGGGGTCAGCACAGAGGCCAAAGCTAGCAAGAGAAAGAATCCCATTCATAGCTGAAGATAGTGTTCAGCCCCCACCTCTCATGTCAAGCTGGGCTCTGACATTTTCCTGGGTTAGTCAACTGAATGTGTCACTGAATTTCCTGCCACGGTTTCCATCACAGGGATGGACAGAGAGAGAAATACATATAGTGAAGGGGAAAAGGGACTGAAGAGATATGTTATCGTCAGCAGGTCAAATAGGTAGAGAAGGACCTGAGCAAAACAAGGCAAGTGATGTGTAGCAGTGGACAGCTTCTCTCTGAAGCCATCTGAAGGCCAAAGCGAGGCAGGAAGGTGAGATGCCATAGCAAGGGAGAAACACAGCCAAAAGTGGCTATCCATTTGGATGGAAATGCAAAGAGGAAGAGAGGGAAAAGGTGAATGTGAGGTTGTCCCTTTAGAGTGCACTGGCGCAGTAAGCAGAAGCAGAATCACAGAAGTTCATAAACATATGCACCTAAAAGTCCACCTATGAGTAGCCCTTACTTTGGGAAGTCCAGCCATAACATGCTGATTCAGAGCACCTTCCCTTCCTGTCTCTGCCTTGGAAATCAAGAGAGAAACCCATCAGCAGGACTATGGCCATGCTCCATATGCCTCAACATCCACCAAGCCTGGGGAGCTTTATGTCCTTTCAATTCTCTGGCTATTGCTAACTCCAGACTTGTATTTCCTCCTCTGACTGCTGGAGTCTTTCTCAACGAGTCACAGTGACTGAGACTCCTCCATGAGGAACCCAAAGCATCTCTGTTCATTCCCCTCTGCCTCTTTGTTTCATTCAAATTGCTGCCCTAAATCCCTTCTTAGTCTGGATCCTAGACTACAAGCCTGCAGCTTATTGTAGCTTCTCATAGTGCCCAAATTCCTCCTGGATATGCAAGAAGCAGCTTCCCCAGGTTGTCTGGTTGTCACAGTGGCATTTTGCCAAACAAGGACCGATGTCCAATCCACCCTGAGTGCCTACAATCCACCAGCCTCCCTGTGGGACACCACATCAGTAACCTCCAGCACACAGAGGAGGGCAGAAAAAAAGATTTTCTGGGAAGAGAAATCCCTCCCTCCCTCTGAGAGAGGGAAAAATTGAGACATTTGTAAAAAGAGAAGAGCCAGTGGCATCTTGCTAATACAACAAGTCTCTCAGGGCAGACTTTGGGTCCTTCCTCAGTTCTAGAAATAACACCAGATATTCATTAATATTAATACCAATGCTATTAATAATTATTGTTACTAATAACACAGTTGTTATTAATAATCATCTGGTATTTGAGGACTGGAGAAATGCATTGGTAGAACTAGAAAAGAATAAAATCAAGGAGAGGATAAGACACTCTTTCCCACACACATTTTACAAATGATGAATGTTATCCTCCCTGCTGTTAGCCCCTAATTCTATTTAATCCATGCTGTCAAAAAAGTCCACGAATGTCTGAGTCCTGACTTGTTGGCCAAGTCCTGGGTTGCTCACACCTTGTTCTTTTGATTGATGTTTTTCCCCTCCTGAACAATGAGCTCCACTCTATGCATGAATATCCCATTCCTAGGTTCCCTACACCATTTCAACCTATGCTCCCTTAAACAGCCTCTACCCACCAACCCAGGGCCTCTCTGACAGGTCCTAAAGAGCACCGTGGTGTAGGGAAAGGTGCAATGCAGAACCGTTCCCCTGGACTTTGTTTTCTTCTCTCCACTCAGAGCCATGGTGCTGAATCCCCCCTCTTGCTGCAGTTCTGAGCTGGCCTGGAAATCACTGCGAGTGGCCAAGGAGAGGAAATGAATTCCCTGGCCCCTCAGCCACAGGCTTTAGAAACTAATCAGGGAACTTTATTAAAAAATAATAACGATGATAAAAAAGAGGAAAGTAAGCCGCCTTGGACCCTGTTCAACTGTGAGTGCAGTGAGCACGGGAGGCCCTTTCAAATGCAAACAAGAGCGAACCTCCTCCAGGCGCTTCAGGCAGCAGGTTGCAGTTATCAGCAGTGCTGAGGTCCAGTGCCAGATCACTTCTGATCAAAACCAGCCCCCGCTGGCTCTGCTAGGAATGAAACACATCCCCTCACCGCCTTTTGCCAGGATCAGTTCCTGGCTGGACTGCAATGAATGAAAACATTTCACAGAAGCCGGTGGTGCCTTTCCCATCAGTTTTCCTTTCTGCAGATGGGGAATTCCCCAGTGACAAGACTGAAGTTTCCCCATACCCTGGACTGTGAGGAGTCCAGACTTCTCCTAGCACCCAGAAATTGGGGCAAAGCAGGGATAATCTCAGTGGCCTTCCCTCACCGCCTTTTTTTAAATATTATTTCAGATAGTGTTTAGAAACAAGGCGTTGCTCTGAGGCATGGCATACAAGGCTGGGACTCCTCTTAAAAACACAGAAACTTGGCTGAGCAGAGTCTGTCCTCTGCAGCACTTGCACCTTTCCTGCCCTTTCACCCTGCTTCCCTGCCACTCTTCACATCTCTACTTCACAGGTTTCCTACACTAGTCGCTATCTCTCACCTACCCCTGACTTGGGCTGTTCTCTGACAGTTTACATCACAGTAGAAGTTCAAGGGAGAGAATCCTCCCCCTCTGTTCAGCCCTGGTGAGGCCACATCTACAGTGGTGAATCCAGTTGTGGGCTCCCCAATATAAGAGGGACAGAGCAGAGATATGTAAGAGCCCAGTGCAGGGCTATAAAGATTATCAGGGGCCTGGAGCATCTCTCCAATGAGGAGAGGCTGAGAGAGCTGGGCCTGTTCAGCCTAAAGAAGAGAAGACTGAGAAGTAATCTGATCAATGTGTAAAAATACGGGGTATCAAGAGGAGGGGAGCAGATTCTTTCAGTGGTGAACAGTGATAGCACAATGGCCAATGGCCACAAACTGAAACACAAGAAGTTCTGCTTGAATTTGAGGAATGAATTCTTGACCCTGAGGATAACAGAGCACTGGAACATGTTGCCCAGAGAGGCTGTGGAGTCTCCTTCTTTGCAGATTTCAAAACCCACCTGGATGTGATCCTGTGCAATGTGCTCTAGGTGACCCTGCTTGTCCAGGGGAGTTGGACTAGATGATCTCCAAAGGTCCCTTCCAACCTGAATCATTCTGTGATTCTGTGAGCACTCCTTAACACACTTTCACATCAGAGCACTTGCCCTTCAAGTCAAAGCTCACCACTGGCATTTGTTATAAGAGATGTACGTGCTAAATGGCAACCACTCCTATGAGGCCATCCTTAACCCTGAACCTGTCCATCCAGCCCTGTTCCCTTGCTCTCCCGCACTAGCTGGCCCTCTGTGTTTGCCACCTGCACTCATTCACCATGGGGATGTGTCCAGGTGTGAGCCACTTGCAGGGCTGGATGGGCTTCCAGGAGCCAAAGACATCTTCCAGTGAGGCGCTCTGGCACCTGGATGTGAGCAAGGTACGTCAACTGAGTCACATCCAAAAGATGAGCCCGCAGCCCACCTCCCTGCAAACACAGCCCAGAGGGTACAGAGGCAGAGCACCTGCTCACCGCTTCAGGTGTCTCGTCTTTTTATCTGCCTATGAGTGACAGAAAGAGGTAGGGACATAATCAAATTAGAGGCAGGGGAAAAAAGCCTGTCTTTAGCCTGTCTTTACATCTCTCCATCCCTGCCACCTCTGGAGCAAATTGACAGGAAACCAAACATCCTGTACACACACAAGGTGCCACGTGCTGAGAACGTAGCTTATCATCTGCTTCCTCTCCAAGTCTGCCTGTACGTACCAGGTACCATGCACGAAATCAGGGCTCAGCACCCCCTCCCAGCTCCACGTAACAAGGAGAGGTGCCAACTCATGCCGCACTGTTTGTTCCCCAAACAGTCTCCCACCCACCAGGGAGATCACAGCTCTCCTCCCTGTCTCCTCCCAGGCAGGAGAAAGTGTTGTTCCCCTCTGATCCTGGCTGCACAGAAACCTCCAGCCTGCACCACTGCAAACCCATATGGCTTTGCAGAGGGTTTGCTCTCCTTCAGAGAGCATCTGCTGAACTCAAACTCCAAGATCTTGCTGGCATCAGGAGGGCTTGTTCCCTCCAGCCCTGGTGACCTCAGAACAGTCTGTGGAGTTTTACCTGGACTGGCAGGTATTTAGGACAAGGGGATTAACAACCGCTGAGGTCCATAGGTTAACCACCCAGCAACCGGGGGGTTGAACTAGATGATCTCTAGAGGTCCCTTCCAACCTCACCATTCTGTGATTCTGTGAGATCACTGAGAGCTGCAGCGACTCAAGGATTAGTTCCTTTCTCCCACCAAGCCCCCAGTGTCCTCCAACCATTACAAACATCCTCCCCCTCTCGGGGAGCCTTGGCTTTCCAGACCCCCCAGCAAGCTTGTCAGGGATGCCAGGACAGCACAAGGGGTGGTGGGTGCCTTCACCAATAGCCCGTGATGTGCTAATCCTGGGATTAGGTAGAGTTCAGAGGTTAATTGCTCAGGGGAGAGGAGGGCAGCCACGGGAAGACCCAAAATGACTCCCCCATCCAAGAAATAAGTATTGACCCAGCTTGGCTACGGTTTCTGAAAGACAAAGTGAAGAAGGCAATGCTAGGGAAGATGATGGCATCTCCTACCTAGAGTGAGGGGCTGCTGAGAGGGACTGGTTTCCCCCACAGATTTCTTGAATTATCTCAAGACAACCTCAGAGCATCCCCCAGGTCCCAGTTTATAAAATTACCACAGCATTTCACACATGGGCGTGATGAAACTAAACACATCACAGGCTGTGCAGGGTTCAAATGCATCCCAGACCATGCAGAAACATAAAATGATGACGAGCAGGGTAGATATTTCAGGGGGAGGGGACAGGTTTTACAAATCTTCCTTCCTAGGCAGACTTCTCATATGTCTTTGTAGCAAAGTAAAGCATCAAGCAGGGAGAACTAAACTGACTCCCAAACAGGAAGCAGCATAAATGCTTCAGTTTCAATTAATCATCAGAAAATATCACTAATTTGCTCTAGTGCAACTGAACTAATGTAGTTTTCTGGCTTCTAGGCCAGGGCACTGTACTAGAGTAGGTAGCTCCATCTCCCCAGTCAGGACTGTTCAGGTGCTGTGCATGGAAGAGGCAGTCTCTACGAGCCCAGCCAAGCTCTGCTGATCTTACAGGGCTGGCAGAGGCCTCTGGCTTTGCCAGGGGCTTAAGCAACAGCCTCCAGAGAGTTGATGTTGTCAACCCACCAACAGGTTGCTGGGCTGCCCCTTTCCCGCCCCTTCCCGGCCCGTCACTGCAACCTCCTCAGGGATTTCCTCAGGGATGTCATTAGTTAGGAACTGTAGCATATGACTGCACATCTGGAATGAGTTAGATGACGAGAGCCTTGCCAGCTGTGTTCATTTAGGTTTGTTCATACTTGGAAGCGCCGTGCAGCATGATCTGTAAAATAAAAAGTCCTGCTGATTGACATGAGCCGAGGGTTTCCTCTGAGACGCTCCCTGCCCCCATCGCCTCAACCTGGGAAGCCAACATTAGTACTTATTACATCCCGGACGCCGGCTGTGTATGGTGGAGGAGGCTGTGTAAAAATAATGTCTGCACAGCAGTTAACTATCGCCTTTCTTGTTGCCAGCGCACAGCCAGATCTAGCAGGGCTGCGTGAGTCCATGGGAATGTTGCCCCAGCTGACACCAGGAAAGTCCTTTTGATGCCACCAGGCCTCACAATGCAAGAGGGACTTGGCAGCCCTTTGTTGTAATCTCTTGGTGAAGCCAGGACCCATCCCCGAAAGACTTCACCCCCGATAAATGCTGCAGCGCAGGATGGTCCTGTGGCCTTTGGGACTCCCTGCTTCTCCCCATTTCTGTACAGAGGACCTTGCTGCCTTCCCAGGCCCCGCCAGTCCCCCCTGGGCTCACACATTTTGTTCTGCTCCGGTACTCATGGAGGGAGAGGGAGGAATGCCCCCTGCCGCAGAGGCGAAGGGAGGCCTGGCCTCTCTCCAGCCCTTCCCTCAGACTTTCCCCACACTGGATCAAAGCGGCTGCACAGGTCGTGTCACCTGCCTTCCAAGGAAGGAGACTTTGCCAAGGGGTGGGGAGGTGCGAGCACCACGGGGCCAAGCAGTGGCCAGTACACCAGGCATGAGACTAGCACGGCACATGCCCTGAGGCCACGATGTTGAGAGTGCTGACCATGCTGGCGTTAATCTATCAGTGTCCCTGGGCTCTGGCAGTAGGACAGAGAGGTGTGCCCTGCCAAGACTACAGCTCAAACACACCTCACCTGTGAGTTCAGCCTAAATATTGCAGGTTCCTGCAGGAAGGGCTGCAGAACTCATCTGAAAAGCAGATCAAAAGCTCATGGACCCCTTGCTTCCACACAGCATACTAATTTCCCATCTGAAGCTATTTCTCAGCTGTTTCTGCAGCTTTGCCTCTGCGTGTAGCAGAGATTAACAAGGTCCAGGGTCAACCAGAGGAGACTATCAAGAGAACTGTATTCCAGCTTCACTGAATCCTAATGGATTTGTCAACATACTTTGGGTCAGTTGTTCCTACTCTGATAATCCAAGTCCCACACACAGAGCCAGGGACTGCCGGGAATAACCGATGAGCTCTTTTAGGATCCCTGGGGTTGCATCCTTAAGACAAAAGATGAAACAGGCACAGGATAAGAGCTGCCAATTACCGAGAGAGCCCTTCCCAAACAAAAGGAAGCTACTAAGCTCCAGCCTGTCTGCTGGGGAGGTGTGATGATGGGGAAGTAGGTAGCTCCCATGAGAGCTCTGTGTGCATGCACAGCCATATGCAGCCTGCCAGTAACCTCTCGGCTTCCTCAGGGCATCTGTGACCTGCTGAAAAGCAGCACGAGGGCCTCACTCCTGAGCCTGGGCTATCATCTCATCTCTGTGTTACATGATCTCCCAACAAGGCTGCCAGTGCTGGGCTCCAGCCAAGGCATCGCGTTCCTAAAGACATGTCTTCAATTGATGTTTTTTTTTCTTCTCCATTTTATTTAAAATCAGAATTGAGCTGCTTCTAAACAGATGTATTGGGACAGCCAAAATATTTGCCTTTTTTCTGGCTGTTTGTATGGCATCCTTATGTGGTGGGTGCCAAAATATTCCTTCCTCCCACCCACAGCGGGAATGGCAAGCAGCTCACAGGGGTGGGCACCTTTCATTCACGTACTCAGAGAGTCCCCACAGCCCCCAAGTCTCAGCTGCAAACCAGGCATTAGCTACACTGGCTACACCCTGCAGATGTGGGTCACAGGTGGGAGTAAGGACCGCAGGAGCAGAAGGAATATCTTCCTTGAGAGACACATCTCCCAAGGAAGGGTCCAACACTGGGTACGGAGGGCACAAATGAAGCACTGCTAACTCCTTGACATGCAGCAGCACCTTAGCGGAGCCCCTTTCCTCACCTGTAGTGTTCACCAAGGCTCTAAAACTACCACTGAGCTGAGGGGCTCATGGCACCTCCCATGGGCTCTGAGGATCAAGCAAGGGCCCAGACTCCACTGGCCAGCAGGAGTCTAAACATCTTTGCTGCTGGAGGCCCAGCTCTGCATGATTTGCAGCATCTCTGCACATGCATCTTCCCTTCCACCCGCCTGAGCAGCCAGCATAGCTTTCCAGCAGTTTGGCTCCCAAGAGCCATGAGTTTCCACTGTGTGTCAGACTGTCTCCCCTGAGGCCCCTGCTTGCTGCATTTTCTAGGCCTGGAAGCACAGGCAAGCTCACAATGAGCAGCCCTGGGCCAGGATGCATCAAGAGGCCTCTTCCCAGATGCCCTTTGCCAGGCCAGGGATGGCTGAGCAACCATGGGGCTACGTGCAGCCTGCGGCTCTGTGCCTGAAGTGCCTGAAATCCCCTCTCCTCCAGCCTGAACAAGCAGCAGCACCAATAAACCCTTCGCCTAAGAATCATACCTTGCACCCACTGCGGGGACAGACCAGCCATACCACGCAAACCCCACAGACCCATACCTGTTCAGAGACATCCCCAAAATCAAGGCTGCTTCATCTGCCTGCCTGCTAGGGTCCCCTCTTCCTATTCCTCCTGGCTTATAACTGTGTTAACAACACTGCCGATAAGTCACGGGTGGTTAGAGGAGGAAGAACCAGATGAGCCAGAATCATTATTTACAGTAGTAAAAGGTTTTCAAGGCATCGGTGTACACCAGTCACCCACCGTGGGTGGCTTGTCCAGAAACATGCCCTTGGAAACTACTTCCAGCTACCTGCAAGGAGGCTTTTCTACGCGCAGAGTCCTGCGCTCGGTGCTGCATAAAAAGGAAGAGGAAATCCCATTCCTCCGAGCCAGGGCCTGACCCCCGTGATTCAGAGGACGCGTGGCTGGAGGGACAGTTTACATGCCGACTTTGATGAAGGTTTCCAGACACGCCATTAATTCTGCCGAGCAGGGTTACTGCCGTACCTCTGGCAGGAGCCTGGCTGTACAGCATGCAGACGCCGAGTGACTCAGCCCGGCCTCAGAGCGCACAGACGTCAGGGCTGAAGCTGCAGCTGCGGAGACAGCCAGTGTCACGGAAGCCTGGTGGGACGGGACGGGACGGGACGGGGTGGGACGGGTCTGCTGAGGAAAGGCAGAGACTAAAGTGCTCCAGGAAATTTGGTGGAAAAAGCCTCCTTGGCAGGACTTAATTCACTGAATTTCTTCAGGGATCTCAGTGCTTCAAACCACTCAGACATGATCAGCAATATTAATACATCTACTCAGAGTAATCAGTTCCCAGGGGAATGGGGGTGGCAGCATGCCTGGGTGCTATCCCCAACTTGGCACCGCCTCAGCTTGGTTAAA
This sequence comes from Crypturellus tataupa, assembly GCA_034781795.1. Lineage (NCBI taxonomy): Eukaryota > Metazoa > Chordata > Aves > Tinamiformes > Tinamidae > Crypturellus > Crypturellus tataupa. The sequence continues at coordinate 1,446,466 of JAWLRI010001063.1, forward strand.
CGCCCCCTGCTAAGTGTCTTATTTAACCCATGAGCACCATCGTTCTCCAGTCTCACGGAGTGAGACCACAGACACATTCTGGTGGCCAGGTCTCATAGAGGTTGGCCTGCAGGAGGCAGGCAGACAGGGCTGTGGCACTCCTCAGACAACTCTACAACTCGCTCTAGCAGCGGCCTGAGCTGCACAGGCCAGGTGGGCGAGAAGCATTTTTTATCCAAATTTTGTACCCAAATTTTGCGCTGGGGAGCCCTCCCACCACACTATGAAATTGGGGAAGCCAGCAGCTCTGTTCCCCTTCATACCATTTCACCTTTTCGCTGTGTGACTCAAGGAATAACATCTCACTGCCTTCCCTTCCCTCCTGTGTAGACCCAGACTCATTGTTCAGGCAGGAATTCGCAGTCACTTCTGGGGTGCAACATGGCAGCTATTGGACACCAGTGCCCTCTTCTCAGTCTCACATGGCATCTGTGCCCTCCAGGTTCCCTGGCACTGAAATGAGGGTGTTTGGGGTCAGAAGTGGGGCCATCCCACCAGACACTCAGATCCGAAGTCTCCTGGGGTACTCTTGCCATCTGCAGAGTGAAATGCAACCTTCTGCCTACATAAGTGCTCTCACCAAAGCTCCTCGAATCGTGGCTTACCAACTTGACTCTGCAATGAGCTAATACTGGAGAGAGCACTAAATCAACTGTTACAGCTCAGCAGCTAGATTCACCCCTACTCAGTCACACACCCGAGCACCCCCTCCATGATGCAGAGAACCGTTTATGCCAAGGCATTTGGGCTACAAATGCCCCACACCTGAGAGGCCATGGTGGGAGGCAGACATTTCAGCAGCACAGGCTATGTCCCTTTTGCTAAGTAATAACAACACGGGGAGAAATGCCAGTAGCAGTTCACACCAACCCCAGGCTTAGCCATCTTTTCTTGCCTTCTTTCTCTTCCTTGCCTTCTTTTCTCACCTCTTTCCCAGCCTTTCCTCTCACTTGCTGCTCCCCAAATCTGGGTCTGCTTCTCCCCGAATCTGGGTCCTCTGGGTAAACCTGTGTCTTCTAAGGCTAAAACAGACCAGCCAGTTCAGTTCCTGCATCCCTTTGACAGCCATTCAGATCCCACTCAGCACTTAGGAGCTTATTCTTCCTGGTGGTTTATGCCACCACAGCTGCACAAAACACTCTGGCCTGTGACTGCAGCCCCCCAGGACAGTATCAAAATCCTGAGGAAACAGGCAGAGGTCTTTACACCAGTTGCTTGATGAATTGTTTGAGACTAGAGTAAAACTTATCTGTGAGCAAGCAGTTCATGGCTCAGCATCTCAGAAATGTGTCAAACTATAGAAAGCCCTTATGCAAAGCAGGATGGCCGGGACTGAACGGGTAGTGTGATTCTTACTCTCTGCTCACACAGTTTTCTTCCTGTAGGTCCCAACTTCTTGGACCCAGGTATTTTTAAGCTTCCCTTGATCTCTTCAGTTTCGGTGATTCTGTGATGCAACTTTGTTTTCCCTCATTTCCCTGAAGCAGGACCCAGGCTCAGCTGTTCCCATCCCAGCAGCAATCTTAAGCTGGTAAGACCCCTCAGCACTCCCTCTCTGGGAAAACTGAGTTCCTCTCAGTAGCTGTTTGGATGCAAAATTCCTCTGTGGGTCTGACTTGAAGTGCCATCCAGCTGGAGCACTAGACCTGATACGCAAACTTAGCCACTCTGGAGTTGCCTAAGGGGAGATGCACATGAGTACAAACAGTAAGAGATCAGAAAGACGCAGCAACGCAGCAGCCCATGGGATGCGCTGGGGGAAGAGGAACCGATGGCACTTATGGTCAGTTGCCACAGAGTCAGAGGGCTGGCATAGTCCATCCCAGAAGGACACAGTACAGCACAAAAAAATCCTCCTAGCTGCTCTCACTGGACAGCAGCACCACAGGTTTGAAGGCCAGGTAGGTTGGTAGGTAAACACAGAGCAAGGCCTGGCACCTTGCTACAGCTACAGCTGATTTTTGTAGGCCTGGGTACATACCATGTCAGGTCAAATCACAGTCCTGGCTGAGATTCCTGCTTATGCAAGGAGCCAGAAACAGATCACACTGAGGAAAGCTGTTGGTGACCTGCGCCTAAAGTGACAGTGAGTGTTTAGCCCTGAAGCACCACAGAGAGGAGTGAGCACAGGATTCGTCCCTGTGTCAGGAAGCACACCTGGCTCATTACCCTCCCTTCCCTCACCAAGACTCTGCCTCCACTCCTATGCCCATGAAAAGTCAAGGAGAGAAGTGGTGTAGCAGCTTCAGTCACAGTATTACACCTACTGACACCCTGCAGCCTCCTAACTATTCCCTGGCTAAACACCTCAACCTATAAAAGTGCTTTCCACCAGTGCTTTGAGGAACATGGTGAGGATCCATCTATTCACCACGTAGAGGTTCTACCACTCCAGCACTTTATGTCAATGGACCAGACATATCCCCCAAGTGAAGTGTGCAAGTGTAAAAGAGTTAGGTATAAATGTGGCACATCACTGCTGATCCTACAGCCGGGCCAACACCGACTCTTTCAAAGGCCCTCAACAAAAGGCTGTCATATACCACAGGTATATCCAATTCCTTGCCTGCACTTCAAACACTCTGGGCTATCTCTGGAGCCCACCAGCAAAGAAATGGGCATAATTGTGAGCATGTCCCCTAGCAACATATCTGTGACCCAGTTGGGCACATCTGACAGCACTAACAGCATCCAGAGCCTCTAGAGGGGAGAGAAATCCCCAGGCCTTGTGCACCTTGTGCAGAGAGGTAGGTTATCCCTCTGAGCAAGGACCCAGTTCCCCTCTGTCAGCCTCTGAGGCAGGAGCTGCCAGGTCCCCCATGGAGGATTGCCCCAGCAAGACTTCATAGCCAGATGCAAGACTAGATACTCAGCAAGGGTATCTAGTGAAGCATGAGGATGGTAGCAAAGGCTTGCCCTTTCCTGGACACCACAAGTTCACTCACTGCTTTGCCATGGTGTCCCAGATGAACCTACCTCCAGTAACTGCACTTGCCTGAACACTCGCCAGACTGAACTCCTTCACTCTTGGAAAAAAATGTCTCATTACACAACAAGAGATTCCATGTTTCCTCAATACCTGGAATTTAGGTCTCTGATTGCCAAATGCTGGTCTGATGGGCTTGGAGGAACAGGGAGAGACGTTGAGCCAGTCTCCTCAGAGCTGATGAGTATCATCCTGAAACAACCTCAAAGATGTCATGAAGGTCTGCCCCGAGTCATTCTCTGTTTAACTCTATGCAGTCATACAGTAAACATCACGATCTTCAACGCAGCAATGTCACACAATGAACGTCTCAGCTGGTTACGTACATATGCTGTTCATATTTTAATAAAGAACATTTATATCTTCATCACAGCATCAGAGTGGTTTGTGTCTTTCCCGTCTGCTGTGACTCAGTGGTGAGCGAGTGGGACGTGTGGACAGCTTCCGGTGATGGCATGTCCTGCATATGCACGTCTGGGATAGTAATTAGATACATGGCCACACTCTAACCTCAACCTTCCTCTACGGTCCCACACTCGACCTGGAACCCAGAGGCCCCAGGCAAAGTCCGGCCTAGCTGATCTCAGGTAGAGGAGAGCTCTGGTCTGAGGACAGAGTAGGGGAGAGATTTTGATGTTTGTAACAGTATTAATCACCAATGATGGAGAGATAATTAAGAGATGGGGAAGGGAAGCTGGTGAATCTCTGAGCTCCCAGAGCTGCACCTCACTGCCTGGGCTCACTTTCTCTTCCCTTTAGTTTTCCATACCCTCCATATCTTTCTCCATTCCTCTCTGATGATGCTCCTGCCCATACTCCCAGAAAGGAGGCTGTGATAACAGCAAAGCTGAATGATATCGTTTCTCTCATGCCCAGAAAGCCTTTGGTATGCTTGTTAAGAGCTGTCTCAGGGTAGCTCTAGCCTTGTCTCAGCCAGGCTGAGACACGGGGGAGGTTTTCTGGAGCTTAGATACAGAGAACTGGGATTCTCCAGGCTCTGGGAGGTGTGAGCGTTGCCACCATGGGCCTCCATGGATGAATTTCACGGATGAGACGGAGTGCAGCTGCCAGGAAATGCAGGGGCAGCAGCCCAGCATGCCAGAGGAATCCTCCCAGATGAAGAATGGTTTTAGCTTAAGAAAAACAGTGTCCCCATATTTACCTGCAAGTGCATTCTCCATCCCACCTCACTTATGTCAGTCCTCTGGGAAGATACAAGGAGCAGAAACAACAAAGATAGCAAAGAAGTGAACCCATGCACCCTCTACCATTACCCAACATGTTCTGCCAGCAGGAAGGCCAGGCAATCCCAAAACTGTAGGCAGCCTACGTCCTTTTATTTTTATTTTATTTTATTTTATTTTATTTTATTTTATTTTATTTTATTTTATTATACCCCTTCATCAGTGTAAGAAGCACTTGCTGGCAATATATATCAAGCATATTTGTGCTCCCATGCTGCTAGGACATTGTCACATACTCCAAATAAGTGTTGAGACCCTTGGCAAAACCAAGGTGCACTGACAAAACTTGCTTGGCTATTATGACTGGGGACATTAAGGGACCTTTGGGTTGGTGATTTCACACTTTTGTTTTTCAGCTACTCTTCACCTAACAAAACATATATGCAACAAGCAGCTCAGACTGTGCTCTCTACAGAGGGAACAGGGTGAGGGTTTTCAGGCTGCTTTCAGAGAACACAGGTCTACTCCAGCCAGCCTGACCCAGTTCTCAGCCCTCCCCTTCATTCATAGCCAAGGAAAGAGCTCGCTAACCCCAGCTGTTTTTCCACCCCAGCCACCTAGCCAGATGTTGACCATTAACAGGGACCAGCATGAACCAGGGCTGTTCTCCGGGTGCAGCCCCCATGCGCTGTTAGTGGTACGTGTGTGTGAGCAAGCGCGTGTGTGTGCAAGCCAGCATGTGTGCTTGCGAGGGTGTCTCCAAGGGCTGCAATAACATAACCGCTCCTCTGGCCCAGCGCAGAGGCGAAACATCTTTCTCACACACGCATGCTCTCAGCTCGTTGCTCACCCTTGCCCCTTTGGTGCTTTGCAAAGCCCCAGACCCAGCTGACTCAACAGCTGAAGCATCTGGAAGCACAGAGTGGAGATTTCCTTTCTCCTCGGGTGCTTTCACATTGAGCACGCTGCCTTACTGGAGCATGGGGATTCCAGATCCTGACACCGCTTCCTCTCTTCCATCATTCTGACTTCACCTCGCTTTCTCTTTTCAGCGAGTGCTTGTCTTCAAACATGTGATAAGTCTAGTTTTCTGATTCATCTGCCATAGGTCCTGAGGATAATTTAGCTTCAACACTCATTTTCTGAGGATGAAGTGGAATCTGTTTACTCAAGGAGGCAATGAAGTCATTTTTTCTCATTTATTGCCAGTAACGGGAAAACATTTCAAAGAAAAAAGGAGTGGGTTCAGAATTGGCCTCAGCCAAAAGCAGAACAAACTCAGATCAGAATCAAAATCAAACAAAGCTTCTGGGTGGCTTGTACCTAATACTGTACCAATAAGTCCTGACCCACCTTCTCTGCTGCCGCAATTTGAAAAAGACTCTCTGTTATGGACAGCACTTCAGCCTGGGAATACTGACTCCCTGTCCCCTCTTCTGGCCACCAGACCTTACCCTCTCCCACAGCAAGGAAAAGATTTCCATCAGCCTGTCTCCCAGAGGCCTGCTAATGGATAACCATTAGCCCAATTTCTCTCCCAGAGCTGTGAGGAGAGCCCTGAAGTTCTGCTCCAGTCATTGGCTTCTTTGTTTGGAAGAACTGTTGTTCCACCTACCAAGCTGGAGATGACCAGAGACAAGGCAGAACACAGGGCTCACTTGATCCAAACACATTGCCCTTACACACAAGGACACAGGCCTCTCAGCTCATGCGCAACTCCATGACAGGCTGATCTAGGTCAGGAACATCTGTACAAGCACAGTAGGATGCGGAAGAAGCCTCTGAGCCAAACGGAACCAAGAGTAAGATTGTTTCTGATGTGGGCAGTTTTTTTTCCTTAAAACTTTATCTACTTTTTCAAGTCTTCACCATGCATCTCCTCTGGTATTACCAGGTTCTAGCACAGAAGCCCAGGAAGAGGTGCAACTAGAGCATCTGGCACTTGGTGAATACTTAGGAAGATGCAAAGAGGCTCCTTGCCTCCTTTGCCACAGACACCACTGTAATCACTGCTCCCATCGTTCAGCTGTGAGGCACAGTACCTGGGAGGTTGTTGGCTGAGCTCAGTGGTTGACAGCTCCATTCCTGTAACGCCTGTCTTGACCACTGCAGATTGTGGTTATAGGAGTGGTCCTACCACAGCCCCCAGTTCTGGAGCTCTGCATGTAGCAGAAAGGCCATTACAAAATGCAGAGCCATGGATAATGTATTTATGAAAACCTGGTTTGCTACGCAGACATGCAGCAGCGTTTCACACCAGTTCAAGTCTCCTTGGTTCCCCTCTGGCTCTGTTCCGAGCTATAATGAGTTGTACTTATGGAGCCAAAAGTCCTGACTGCAAGGGTCCTGCTGCCAGATCTGTATCCAACAGAAGAGAGGTGGGGGGTGATCCGTGGTAGTGTAACCCCTTGGGACTGGAAATGTCATCACTGACTTCACTGGGTGCATTTCACTGCTCTCCAGAACCCTGTGGAGTGACTCACTGACATCATCCTTATGGCCAGGCTTGGCAGAGGGGAGGAGGTCTGAACAGCCAGCGGGCCAGGGATGGTCTACATGGTTTCCATATGTTAGTTCTTTCATGGGAGCCTATCTTTGCTGCTCAGCACTCTCAAGTGTCCTCTTTAGCTCACCAGTGCAAAAGCCATGACTGCTGCTGTGCGTTCAAGTTCAACAGATCTGCAGCAAGACACTCTGGCTAACAGAGCAACTAACTGGAAACTCTTTAGCTGCTTCAGCTAATGCCAAAGGGAGATGAAATGAGTCATTCACACACAGTCCTTCCTTTCTAATGAATTGTCTATTAAATGCAATGTTTTCCTTGCTGCTGCAATACTTTCAAGAAGGAAGAGCTTTCTGGACTAGAGACTCATGTGTACTTTCCCAAAAGTACCTGGACAGAGGGCTAGTAGGACATACGGGCATATCGCAAGAGACAGGCAGAGGGGAAGGAAAGAAGAGGACAAATTGCTGGAGAAGCATAATAGCAGAACATTGCTGCAAAAATGATCAGCAGGGAAAGAATAAAGGTTGCCATTATTAATTACCATAATCGTGTTCTAGCAGTTGCAGTCCTCAGGATCCATGGATCACAAGCCATCCATGGCTTTAAAACTTGCTTCCAGAAAGAAACTAGAAGATCATACATGTGACCTTACCTAAAGCAAAATGCACACACCAAAAAAAAAAAAAGCTGTGTTCACCAGAAATAACCACTGAGAACGGTTCTGCATCTCATCACTTCAAATACAGAAGAAAATCAAGACTGAAAGTAACATAACAAAATGGACAAACATAACTTGTCCTAATGAGAGAGAAGTAGTTCCTCAGACAGACTAAGAGCTTATGTATGAGCAAGGTATCACTGAACTGTGATATGTTTGAAATGATGAGAGACATCACCACAGTTTGGCAAAGAAAAAGGTGAAAAATTCCCTCTGCACTCTTGGTCACAATACTATGAAAAGGGCTTAAGTTCACATGAAAAACACCTCCTCACTGATGAGGAGCAAGATCATAGTTCTGCTATCGCAGTTAGAAGACAGTGCTCCCTGCAGCCTACTTTCTCCTGGCACAGGGATGTGCCATTGAGTTCAGCAAGAGGAAGTGCCAAATTTTGAATCATCAGGCTTCCTGCCTACTCTGGACTGACTCAAAAGATGCCTTTCTAACATTGATTTGCTCGTTTCCTTTTTAACCATGCCTTTCATGTTAGATATGAGTAGTCAGGCATAAAAAAGGCAGAGTATATTACATGGTCTGATCTCTATCACCTGGTGTGTCAAACTCTTAATCTCCTTTCCAGCTTTCCACTCGCTTACACTAGTAAGCAAAACACTTACTGATAAATCCTTTGTAATGCATCTTTTTCTCTATGAGATCCAGCTGGTACTTAATTCTGCTCTGGCACAAATTCTTTTCTGGCAAAGATGACTGACAAGTCTGTACTAGATCCAATCAGGTATTTCCCAGTCAGCTTCTTTTTTTTTTTTTTTTTCAATTGGAAAAAGGTTCGTTTACTGGAAATGAGCCTTTCTCTAGGTGAAGCTTTCCTCACCAATGAAAACTGATCACATAAGTTAAGACTGGGTACAAAAGAGGCATAGGAGATCAAGATTCAAGGACAATATCAAATGGGCCAGAATGACCCATCACCTATACTCTAAATCAGAGCCCAAACCCTGCTTCTAACCCATGCTGAATTACGTACGCAGCATGAAACAGTGCTCATGAGAAGGAGTGAGCACTTCCACACGGAGGTCTGCAGGGCAGGGAACATGTCCAGGTTGTTAGAGACTCACACTGCACTCCCTGCTCAAGCCAAGTAAATATTTAAACACCTCTCACTCACAGCATCTTCAAAACGCTCTGAGCCACACTGCCCACAGCGCTCCGGGCAGCTGCTGGGCTCGCTGTTACTGCAGCTCCCCTCACCTGCCAGATCCGACCTGCAGCCCCACTGACGTGTCCCTTCGCTCGGGAGGATTGCTGAGGACTGTTGAGTGAGTGAGAGCTGTGCCAAAGCACAAACCGAGGCCTGAAAGAGCTGATGCAATGAGCTGAACCCTCACAAGACATTGGCCAGGTCCTCGGCATGACAATAGCCAACTCCAGCTGAAGAGCAGCTAAAACACTGTTGGGGCACCAAGCTGCTGAGCCACCTTGTTGCTGAGAAAGTCATGAAGCCTAAATCTCCTACAGCACCAAAGTTCCTGCTGGCACCCCAAAAGGGCAGTTGAGATTCTAGGTGCTCCAGGTTGCCCACTGGAAGCATCAGTACAAGTGGTGTAGGCCCATTTAAACACAGCATCTGCCAAAAGAGGGGGATCCCACCCCTTCCTGCCCTCAGTCTTGGCCTTGGGCTCCCACCGCCTCCATTTGGCCAGCACTGATGACCAGCACTAGCCAGCAACCTGGCTGCCAACGCATCCGTGTTTTTGGTCGGCTCAGCTTCCAGCTGGGGCCACAAGCCAGGCTGAGTGGCCGCAGGCAGGCCTGTCACGGCTGCCAGGGCAAGGGAAGGGACAAGGATAGGCAGCCCAACTTGAGGGCAGGCATCACCTCCCCACGCAGTGGCTGCAGTCAGACTCGCTTCACTCAGCCTGCACCATTAGCTCCAGCTTGTTCCACACACTGAGAAGGACATGGCTTTCTACAGCATGCCCTCTCCTCACTGGCCCCAGAGAGTCCCCATAAGCAGCACCCAAACTGTGTCAGCCAATGGTCCCAAGAAAGTATCTTGCTTTGTTCTCTCCTGTGGGCGCATGGCCTGCGCACAGCTGCTAAGAGCCTAGCATCTTCAGGAAGCCTGAAAAGCAAAACAGGCTGAAAAAACTGGAAGCCACACTCCACACCCACTCCTCTTCCCTTCATAAGGAAGCACACAGTACATGGTATTAGTCCACAAGCCACATCCTGGTATTTCGGCCCTCAGCATCTCCGCGCGCCTTATCAGGAGCGCAGTTCCGGCAGGGCTCGGAGCGCGGCCCCACTGCAAACCACGCTCCGCCACCACCGGCAAAGAATAACCCTGACTCCCAGCCAGGAACAACAGCCCGCCTGGCCAAGAGCTGAATAATCCCCTGGGTTTTCCTAAGCTGTCGGAAGGACTCACCAACAACAAAGCTTAAAATGTACATCCTGACTCTCTGTTAGCCTACACCTCGCGGGGGCTGCTCCTGTGGCGTGTGGGAGACACCGGGAAATGGGAGCTGGGCACTGGACATGGATTCATGGTGCACTGGAGCAAGGCGCCGGAGCCTCTGCCTCCATACAACAGCTCTGGTGTCAGGTACACCTTTGTCATCCTCTGGTAAACCTGGATGCCCAGAGAGCTTTGCAGGCCCTTGCCAGCTGCTCCTTGGCCAAGCAGCTTTCCCAGGAATGAAGGAATTCCCCATCACCAGCTAGTTGCTCCAGGCTGAGAAGGGCGGTAGGTTCCCGCTCCCCTCGGCGCTGCTTTGTGCTGCTGGCCTTTGCGCAAACAGGGACACCAGCAAAGGGAGAGCAGCACCCACACCCCACACTGCTCTGCCCCAAAGACCAAGGCTCCTACGCTGCAGGATCAGAGCTTCCTGAATCCCGAAAGGCTCTGTGAAAGGCAGCTACCCCAAGCTCTGCCCTTCCAGCCTGCCCGGATCCCGCTCCATAAGCCCTGCTGGCAGAGTGCCTCCTGGCTCCTGAGAAAGCATCCCCTCGGGGGCTGCTCCTAATTGGTGGTTTCCTCCTCCTTCTCTTATGTTGCTGCGTTTTGCTCCCTAGCTCATATTTTATACGGCTGGTTTTTAATAGGCCATGGAGGCTGCCAGACCTGCCTCTTCCTTCACAGTTTTTGAGTTGGGGGGAGAAAAAGTCCTTCCTGCAAACAAGAGAGTAGCTGTGGCTTTGTGTCTGGATGCAGGACCCGTAGGCCCATTCAGAGCCCACTAACCTCACCAATTTTTTAGGTTTGAGGCTCTCAAAGACTCAGGAAGTCCCCAAGTACTGTAGTAACGGGCATGGACCCCAAAGACGACTGTCTGGGGATGATTTTGAGCCTTCACTCCTGTGATCCCCTAACCCATGGCATCATGTATGTAATTCACAGGTAGGTAAGATCTTCAGAGACTTCAGACACAGCCTGAATACTATCTCCCCACCATTATTACATCCTTCTTCCTCCCCTGGGGATCACGAGCTTAGACAGGTAGTAGAGGAACCTGAAAACTAAACCGTCTGAAATGCAGACAGATTTTACTGCTGCATATCCCAAGAGATTAGGAAGGAATGACAGGTAAATAGCCAGAGGATGCAAAATGCAGAGAAGGAGCCTTCTGCTTCCTTTGGTGGTCCAGGCAAGGCAAGCAGGAGGCTGGGAAATGCAACAAACTGCTCTCTCACTGCCTTGGTCATTCATCTGTCCTGTCCATCCCCCCAAGGACCTCCCCAACAGCGCAGACACTGCTGTCTCCACTGCTCCTTCAGCTCTTTTTTCCCATGTGAGGACTTGCCAGGTGGCTTAGGTAGCACAGAACTGGTATACTGGAGGCTGCAGCTGAACACCCACCTTGTAACAGAGGGAATCTAGGCATAGCAGCATCTGTCTCCTTGACCTGGCAGTCCTGCCAGAGCCAGGACTATGACACTGCAGGTCTTGCACTCACCTCCAGGTGAGCCTCCACTTGTCCAAAAAGCTGAACTTCAAGCCAGGCAGCAGGGAGGGACGGAGGCACGGGGCTATGGTTAATCACAGCCACAAGCTACACTCTGAAAGGAAGTCCAGCCTGAGCTCTGTGTGGCAGCTGCAGTCTCAGTCCCTGAAGGCAGCCTGTGGCAAGGAGGAAGCTGAGGGAGCCCCATGCAAGCAAAGACAAAATTTTCTTCCATGCTGCCAGCAGGCTGGCTCCCTTGCCAGCAACCCGTCTCCTCACCCCAAATCCCCACCAGCTCCAAGGCTTGAGCAAAACTGCAAGGTCCCCAGCCTTGCCTGCCTCTTTGCTCAGATCCAAAGTGAGGAGCCATCATGTCTTCCCGCTCCCACCCCTCACCCTCATCACAGCCTCATCGCTGCTTGGAAAAGCTCTTCCTCCCCGAGGAGCCCACACACAGTGTGACTACCGAACCCCACACATGGCTGGCAACTCGTGAGGGGTTGTTTGTGCTCCTTCTCCAGTTTGCAGAACTGGCCAACATACCGTGAATTATGAGTGTCAGATATCACAGGCAAATCTCCAGCTGGATTTTCAATTCAGTGGGGAGCATTATTGGTTCAACAAGTGACAGCAAGTGTGTCTCAAGCCTAAGAGGGGTGACTGTCAGAAAAGGGTCAGGACTTGATCCCCCACATCCCTTCCTCCTCCTTGCTCACTTCTAAGCTGAAGATAGGTTGCTCTGAAGTGCACCGCCTGCCACTGCCTGTTGGTGAATATTCAGGCAGTCTATCTCGCATCTCTGATCCTTTGATCCTATCTGCATACAAATGTCCCTAGAGATAAGGTACAAACGAGGCAGACAGAGGCAGGGTTGTTCCTCGAGAGAATGATGTGCTCTATGTTTCCCCATGAAGAACTGGGAGGCCAAAGACCCTGCAAAGTCACAGAGACCCCACTGTGTTGCGGGGCCAAGCTCCACCACAAAGGCTCCGTGGTTGAGGCGCCATGAAGGACGGTGTCTCAGACCTTGTGAAAGACAGAGCATGGGCTGCTCCTGGAGAGCTGCGTGCTTGGTGGGAAGAAGGCTTATTTAAGTGTGAATTATTACTAATACTCTGCATGTATTACAGCAGAGCCCAGAGGCTCCCATTGGAATGGCAGTCCCACCATCCTGTGCAGGCACAAGCATGTGCACACAGGCTAGTCCCCGCCACTGAATTTAGCGTGATTCAGTTACGCATATGGAAAGAAAAAAATAATAATAATAGCTAAAAACACCTTTAGAAAAGATGTTTAAATCCTTGCTCCTTGTCCCAATGCCATCTCCAATAGACAGAAACCAGAAAGCTATCCCAAAGTGTGGAACATATTATGTTACATCTGCCTACTGCAGAGTTCTTGCACCTTCCCCTGGAGCAACTGGCAAATGCATCAGAGTCAGAATCAGAGCATCAGAGCTTTAGAGACAGGATCCTGGCATAAACGGATTTGGGCCATTCCAAGACTTTAGTGTTGTCAGGATCAAGATTGTTATCTTCATATTCGCGTATACAAAGTCCCTGCAGACTCCAATGTGAAGTGAAGCCATTTGAAGGAGTGTTACCAGTGCTTTGATGTATTGTGAATCTCATTATATTGCTGCTGTTTTTCCTTAAAAATTCAGATCCTAGTGACAGATGCCTAGGTAAGAAACATGTTCTCTACATAAGACAAGTTTCTAGTTCTCTTGATTGTGGGGAACAGTAAAAATTATGACTCAAATGCAACTTTAAGGCTCAGAATCCAAAAGGCAAAGAGAGACAATGCAGTACTTACTGTTTTTCAAAAGCTCATGATTTTAAAGTTATTACAACTTTTCTGTGGTCTAACTTGAGAAGTCTAAAATCTTGGGGCTAATAAGACTTAACTTAGGGCAGTATGAACTTCATTAGGCTGCATTATAGCTTACTTCTTGTTAGCTTTCCTCAGTCTCAGCATTTCTGCTCAGCAGCTCTTCAGAAGTCCTCTTCTGAGGGGTCTGTCACCTGCATGCTGCTGGCATTCCAGATTTCTTCAGACACCTCCTGCTAGGTGCAAGTTACTGCTTTTCTTAGGGCTCCTATGTATTTACACTTGGAATACATTTACAGTTTGAGGGACTTGGGTCTTGGGTTGTGTATTTGAACTTCTCTTGGCAGCGCTGCTCTCTCCACCCCTCAGTTCTGCCTGGTCTAGCCTCCAGTCTTCCTACGCTCTCCAGCCTTCACACCACAGCTTCCCCTCTGAGGAATAAAAAGAAATCACAATAATACAGATTCTGGATGAAAAAGGATTTTGATGTACATTTCCTCCACTTGAAAACCAGAACTTCGACAGGTTTTCACAGTAGCTCACTATCAGACTGTCCTCAGGTTTGCCCTAGCCTTTGATCCAGGGAATGTCACCAAGGCTTGGCTTCCTGCTATCCAGCCCAGCTATACCATCCTTCTCCTTGCTCCAAAGCATAGGAAGAGAATCCCCCAGTGCCGGGGCAGAAAGAAGCTCTCTCCTTCCTCCTCCACTCCATTCCTGACAGGCAAGCAGAGGTGATTAGCAATTGGCAAAGGGTAGGATCAGTTTCCTAGCACTGCTGCAGTTTGCCTCCTGTCTCTACAGCCTGGCACCCTGTCTGTGCTCCCTGCCTGGAGCTGGAGGGAGCTGGACCCTGCGGTGAGGGCGTTCACAATCTGCATAAGAAGCAAGTCCGTGCTCAAGACCAGGCCCTGACCCAGGTTTAGCATACAATGTGAACATACCCACGCACCTCTGTCTGGGACTGGGGCCAGCATTTTATTGGCAGCACCTTGAAGGTTAACGTACGCAAGTCCTAACTTTGTGTGATCTGTCCAGCCAGGGTTCTCTGAGGTGCCCCTCACCCTGGTGTGCAGATGTGCAGGATTTGCATCTGTGGCTGCTGCAAACAAGCAGGGATTTCCAGGAAAGGTGAGCTTTCCAACTCATTTCTGTGCCAGTATTGCCGCCACCTGGAGATAAAAGGAATGAAGGGCTCCCAGCCATTTCTGTACTGCGTCCCTCTGCCTTTCCTCAGACACAGAGCACCCTCCTCCAGGTCAGCAGAAGGAAGAGAACGGGCAGCCTCCCAGCTCCTGTAGTTAGGATGTCCCATGCCACAAGAAGGAAAGGGCCCTTATGTTCTCAGTAAAAATACAGCTCCTGGGCGCTATTGGAGGCTTTGGTGGAGGAATGCAACCCCACTCAGCACATTTTCAGTGCTGCACCTTCTGGGAGGAGGTACCTTGCCTTGGGCTTTCCTGTTCTCGTTAGTTTAGAATTGAAGCTACAGATCTGCAGGAATGAATATACATGCCTGTGCGTTTGGCAGAGCCGTGCCTGTAAGGGAGAAGCAGTTTTCTGCACGTATTTTATGGCACTGTCTGGGTATGGAGATGAGAGAATGAGAGTGCTTGCAGACTGCATGCGCACGTGCACAGTTTCATGTTGTTTGCACGTGTGTGCATGTGTGTGTGCATTTCCATATTGTGTCTAATAGGCTCTTTGTTTCTCCAGAGAAGAAGGAAAAGGAAATCCGCATGTAATGAATCCATTTATTTTATGGAGCTCCCCTGGAGAGGGCAGGGGAGCGGGATTTATGCAAAGAACCGTGCAGCTGCTGTTGGGAGGGGGACACCAGTCTGGTTTTGATTTTCATTCATAAGTGGAGGTGGCCACACAAGCCAAGGCCTCGTAAACTTCCCGTAGAGGAGAGTGGCCCTTTGGTGTGAGGCTGTCAGGCTCTATCTGGCCATCAGCATCACACCGCTCTGCGCGCCTCCGACGCGCTCCCCTGCGCTGAGGCCTCCCGTTAGAAGACACAGAGCCGAACTGAGACGTGGGCTGAAATCACTGTACTGAAGAGTAAAATGAAGTGCTGAAGTGCTCTGCGGAGCACTTGCAGCGCACGTCACAGTCCAGTGTACACTGTAATCTATAACAAAAAAAAAAAAAAAAAAAAAAAAAGAGAGAGATTTGTAAGGTTTGTATGCCACAGTCCAGTTCCTCTCTGCCATTTATAACAACCCTGGGAGTGAGAGGAGATGGAAAGATTCCTGGGCTGGAGGAAATGGCCTGGAGACTAGACACCACTCATCATGCTTTTTTTCCACCCCTGCCATTTTGCATAACTCAACGTATATTGTCTGGACTGTGAGACTAAAAGGACAGTAAAGCTTTTCCCAGTGGGAAAGATGTTTTAAGAGCAGCAGAGTTCTCATGCCTCAGCTGTACTCACACCATAATAAACTGCTACAGCTACACAGTGGGAGGGAGAAGAAAGGGGACTCAGCAGAATCCCGTTTTGTTATATAGGTTCCACCAAGAGCCCATGGAGTTTACCCAGAGAGGACTGCCCTTTGCACACTCTAACCCACACTGTGCCTGCCCTGTGTCACAACGAGTCTGCACTTGGCTAGCTGGTGATCTGCCCTGCTTGCCTGTGCCAGGCAGAGCTCAGGGCCAAAGGAGGACCTAGCTCAAAAAGCACCTCATGATCTGCGTTCTTCACTTTGCACGGGCCCCATGCACGCAGGCAGGAGAGCAAGCAGACAGGCGCAGCAGTTCAGGAAGCTGAGAATGAAAATTGATCTCTGGCTCTAACTTGCTACCAGCAATTAATTGCTGGACAAAGTTAATAAATTTTGTATTTTAGCTGCTCTCTGTGACTCAGGTCCCCAGGGAGGACACAGATTTTCTAGTAATCATTGCAGAAACATATTTTTAAACCTCTCAGCTGCACGTTGTGCCTTACAGGAACACACAGCACTTGCCTGATGACACTGAACTTCTCAGAGAATTTTATTGGCACCATTAAGACCCAGCCAGTGGACTTTAATTAAGAAAGGTCAGTGAAAGGAATTTGGAAGAAGACGTGCAGATCACTTACTGCTTCTTAATCTGCCCAAACCACCTTGCATGAGAAGGATTTAAGAACTGCACCAGAAAGGCAGTTCATTCACAAGTTTTGTTTCTGTTCACCTTCCAGGTAACCTTTCCACAGCTTTCTAAGGACTTCCACGCCATCAGCATATAAGACAAGTCTGTTTAAACCATGCCCCTGGCAATAAAGCCCCTGGCACCCGCTGCTCTTGCGTTACCAGACAGTTCTGAGCCGCTTGTTCCCTAGCACCTGGAAGGTAAAAAGAAAAAAAAAAAAGCTGCTTTGAAAGTATAAAGGCCAACAATTCACTGACGTTAAACGGTGACGGAAGAGAAGCTGCCCCAAGGAAGGGTCATTTCTGGTACCAGTGGGATGAGAGCTTTTTCCTGAGCTGAAATTCAGCTGGGCCATCAGCTCTCAGGGCAAGAGAAAATGTTGCTTTTAGAGGACATTCTGGAAAAAGCTCCTAGAATAAAGTCTGAGGTGTGGAGGAATGGACCAGGTCACATTGCTTCTCCCAGCTGACACTTTCAGGGATAGAACTGGATCCATTTCAGTTTTGTTTTGAAATGATCTAATTGAACACTGAGATTCAACTATTGGCCCTGAAGCAGAGACTAAAAAAGATCAGCTAAAAGACCCCAAGGTTACTATTAATTGCCATTATCCAAACTTGTCCTTTAAGAACCTCCAATTCTATGATTTCACTCTGCTCAACAGCAAAGTCCGAGAACTAGTGACTAAAATAAAAAACTGTCCAAGCTGGGCAAGGAGCAAAAAGTAGACAGATCATATCACTGATTCTATGGTGTTCTTCATTTTCTTTCCTGTACACAAGCATGGGGATCTTTAGTAACATAGCAAAGCAATGTTGACCTGAACTACCTCTCCGTATCTTGCATGTTTCCACTTCCATTTATCAAGTACATGTGTTTCATGTCATAAGGAGGCAGGGACTGGACATCTTAGGAAATCTGTATCTATAAAAGTTTTTAAAAGGTCCTTCTGCTGCAGTTTGCACAATTCTTCATTTAAACATGTTCATCTTCATACAGACCGCCATGAAGACAGATACAATTATGCCCCTCTACTCATGAAGTCGCTGAGGAACTCAAAGACGAAGGCTCATCCCATTCTGCAAAGCTCATCCAGCCAAGGAGGGCTGTTTGTGTAACTATGCCAGCAAGAAAAGTCACGTAGATGCACTTAAACTGATGCAACCTTATGCTCTCCTCATTTTTCATCACTGAGTAAGCAAAGGAAGGGCCACAGGCTGGAAAGAGAGGAGCCACTAAATGGTACCCAGCAAAAGACTTCTAGTAACACCGACCACAGTCCCATTAGGGGCTCTGCCACTGTAACTATGTTCTTGATCATTTTGATCATTTGGTAATTACTCTAGGCTATTAACTCTCAAGCGTGACCACAGGGACCACATGCAGGTACTCTGTACTTCAAGAGCAGCCAGCATGCGGAAACTTATTCTTGTTCTTCTCTTGGAGTGTGGCTTTCACTGTGGAAAATTTGGAGTGTGAGTAGGCACAAGAAAAATAAATGGTATAAAAAACATTTGCTGATATGCTGGGGTATACAGGAAGACTGAGGCAAAGCAGAGGAGGGAACTTAGGTGTCCTGCGTCCTCAGGTGCTCACCTAACCACAAGGATCAGCTACTACTTTGGAAGCTGCACAGCCCGTAAGCATCCTGCAAAAAGTTAGGCCATCCTCCTAACCCAAATGTCCTAACCCCATGTATCAACCCAAAGAAAAGAAAGTAAAATAACCCTAGGAAAAAGGGCAAACTGCTTTAGCAGATATGCGCATAGCAGGGCATGCTCATGTATACTACTGCATGGCTGCAGGCACAACATACTTAATATCCCACAATATAGCACTACACACATCAGCAAGTTATGCAAATATGATATATTCTCCTCTTGAAATAGCCAGTTCTGAGGATTAGGAGATGAAATGGTTTCCTGCAGTATCTTTGAAGATCAAAAGAAGCCGTCATATACCTGGGGTGAGGACTACACAATAGATTTAGATGGGAACTGTGAGGAAAGAAGGTTCCAGCCAAGCCTTAAAGCACCTGCAAAGGGCATAATACATGTTCCTGCTCCTTATTCAAAAGCTACAGATCTGTTGCTGCCTATTTGGAAACAGTTTTAATATATGATGAAGAAATTTGTGACCAGTTTGGAGAGTCCAGTCCAGTTCAGCTACTCAAGAACAAAGTTCCTTCTCGCAGCAAACAATCCAGAATGGCCCTTACTACTTCATCTAGGAGGTCTTGCATCCAAGAGCTGCTCACCACGAATTAAACCTTTTCAGCCAGCTCTGTACAGTTCCTACCGACTTGGCCTACTCAAAGTGACTCCTAATCCAGAGTGGTTCAATAAAGTTGTGACTGAAGCAGAACTGACTTCAGCTGGCTCCCGTTGTTTCCAAAACGTTCCTACTAGTTTGGCCGACTGTCTGAGCTCCAGGAAAACCGTACGTAAGGCCTGCACTGGCAGAGGGTGAATTTTCCCCCTCCAGAATGCAAAGGAAAGAGGAGCAAAGCCAACAGGAACTAATACAGTCAATTTTGTCTGGAGGAAAATGTTTGCAGTAATTGCTGTTCTAGGGCTACCGACCCTAAACAGGAGACCAGGACACTGTGGGCACACCATCTTTCCCGGTCTCAGCAGCACTTGCTTCTCCAGCCCCTCTGCCATTTTCTTCCTAGAGCTCCTAAACTGCTCCAGGCCTGGATATCAGCACCCCTTCAGGCCGCAGCTGCTTGCAGAGGGAACCATTCTTACCAAGAGCTGTTTCATCTCACACAGGGTCAATGACAGAGTCCTGAAGAGGACACTCAGAAGCGCCCTGTACCTTGGAGATGAGCCCAGCAGCACTTTCACATTCACCCAGGCACTTTCCTCGCCCCTCTCAAGTGCTTGGCAGAACTGAGATGCGAAAGGATCGCTTTGATTAGAGGCACGCGGCCACTTCAGCATCTGACACGCACGCACGGCCTCACCTGGCAGGGCTCGCGCGCCTCCCCATCAGCCCATAGCGCCTGCGGCCGTGCGGGCTGCACCAGCATGGGGTGCCGCCACGCTCCCTTCCAGCTGCGTCGCCGGTAGCATCATGCCGACGGGCTCGAGCCATGCGGTGAGGGCTGTTTTCACAACCTACCCCCTTTTAACCAAACTTTCACAAGCTTATGCCTCGCCATTAGAGTCAAGATCACCTGCGGCTCAGTGGTTTCAGATTCTTAAAGGAAAATGGCAAAATAACAGAAAAGATTGTCACAGAGTTGCATCAAAGGAAGAAAAAAGTACCTCAGCACTAGCTAGTGAGCTCTGCCCACATCCCTCGCTCCTGACCAGCAGTTCTCCTTTCCTTGCTGCTGCAGCCCTGGGTTCACCACACCATACCCTGCAGAGCCTCCTCATGCTGACCTGCAGCTCTCCAACCACTCCAGCCCTGGGATCCCAACATAATGCTCAGCAGCTGGTGTTGAGCTAAGGCTGATAGGCCCCAACGCCATGCTGGTCTACTCATAAGCTGCCCTATCATCTATCTGCTCATAATCCATCTCTGCAGGCACACTTTGGCCTTTGCTTAGGATACCCTAACTCTTGTAGTCCCAGATTCACAGCAAGACTCCTTTGATGCACTTCACTCCTGACCTGCAGCCTCTCGTAACCTATATGGACAATAAATAAATAAATAAACAGCAGATGTGGAACATGTGGGTTGCCCTGCTGTATCAGTCCTAAGGTCTGTGTAGTTCAGCCTTTGGCCTCTACAAAGAGGCACCAAAAAAAGTCAGGGGAAGATGTAAGATTCACTAAGGATTCTCTTTCCCACCCAAATGTTAATTGAGATTAGCTTGCAAGCCTGACACTTGATGTTTATTATGGCTTCCAATTATGTTACTAATTATAACTATAATAATTCTCCATATGCTTCCCATTCACATACTGCCCAATCAATTATATTCTCAGTAATGCTGATGGGCAAACAGAGCTGGAGCTTTTACAGAGCTGCCAGCTGTGATGCTCAGGTCTTTTCCTAAACCAAAACAACTAAATTAGAGCACTTTAAGGTGGCCAGGCAGATTAATTTTCCCCCAAGCATGCATTATCTCACAGCATTTTACAGGGAACTTGCTTTGCCATTGAACTGCCTTTTCCGTCAGCATAGCCGTGTCTCTCTGAAATTCCTCAGAGTCCTCTCCAGTTTTGACCAACCAAAATCTGGCTAGTGTTCACATGCTAATATTTAAAGCCCCCGCAGTGCAAATGAAAAAAAGATGCCATAACAGGATTCTAAACAATGACATTTGTTTTTGTCTTTTAAATTTTTGTATTGAATTTCATATTCTTGTATCCAAAGCCCTAGGGACTAAAATCCCTTTCTTATCCAAAGGAGCTGTACAAGCAAAATGAGAACAAGTTTCCTGACAGTTAGTTGGAGGATCAGCTTCTAGATCCCCAGAGAGTTTGATCGCTGAGGAATATTTTGTCCATAGCTACTTTGATTAAATTATCAATAAGAACAATGAAAGCCCAACGTCTTTTCAAGATGGGGCTACTTGCCCACTAGGAACTGGATGAAAAAAAAAGAAACAACTTATTTCACACATGTGCTGCCAAAGAGCTGTCAAATGGGAATGGCTTATTGTGAAATGTTTTTGTCATGAGAATGAATATTCACTTAAGAACAAAACAAAACCTATCAACCTCTCTGACTTTAGAAACAAAAGCCCCTCTGGCCAAGAGTTTCAAGGTTGTTCACCACCCTCAGCTGGCGTGCGATCCGGGATCCAGCAAAGTTGAAGAGCTGCCGGCCCAGCAGGGCAGGGAGCGAGGTCCCAAACAGGTGTGGACCAGGTGTGAAAAGCAGAAGGTTAACACACCCCATCCATCACTGGACAGCACATCTGTAAAAACGGAAATAAATATTAACTCGAGTCAAAATCTTGTCTGGAGATGAGCAGAATTCTCCCCAGTGGTGACTAAAGAATATCATGTGGTGAGGCCTGCAGCTGAGCTGATTTACTGCTGCACTGTGCTTGTATGGCTGCAAGAGGCTCTCGTCCTCTTGCTGCTGAATTGCTGCTTCTCAGAAGAAGACACAAAGGGCTCGAGTGCTGTTCTGAATATCTCACTGCTTCATTTTTCCACTTGCAAAGCAAATGGTTTGAAGTCCTATCGTCTTGTCAAACTCATTAAAAGAAACTATCAAACTCTAGCCAAATTGTGAAGAACAGCATGTTTTATGAAATCCCAGTTAAACTCTGGCCATCGGTATCTCACTTTCATCTCTGCCGAGCACCATCTCGGCTTTCTTGCTGTATGCCAAGCTCATATTCTTCTCTGATTCACTCTGCAAGATTACAGCTAACAGTTTTGTTATGCTACTTGCTAGGGAGGGGAACAAGAAGGCAAGGTCCTTCTTGTCTATAAACTAGATCTGTAGGGTACCAGAAACAGGCATATTTGGGGTCAAGAGGGTAGTTTGTTTCCATGTCTCAAATATCAAAACAGGAATTGCTTGCAGTTATCACTCATTCAGACACACACTAAATGCCATTCTCAGAAAGAACTGGAAGGAACAAAATAAAACATAATGAAAAGAAATACTGTATTGCAATACACTTTGGTAATCCTTAACAGTGGAAAAGCTCCTTGAGCTTTACAATATGTCTTGTGTAGTCCCTGCAATCCCAAGTATCAGAGAAATTAGAAAGTGTCATAAAAGTGGTCTCATCCTCTTTTTCCCACTTTACCCTTACTTCTAAACAGGTGAAGTACCCACCTGACCATGATTCGTATTAGAAAGCCAGAAGAAATGCAAAAATATATTGTGTTTTCACCTGACTGACAAAGAGGTCAAGTGCTACTGTTATTTTCCAGCAGCCACCAAGATTCTCCCAGGTTACCAATTAATGGGAGAAAATAATTCCTCTGGATCTAGATACTGCTTGAACATATGCTTACTGAAAAAAAAGTACAATATAGTGCAAAGCAGAAAGCACACAGAATTAGGGATGAAGTAAAACTGATTTAATAGATTACCAACAATCAACTAACACTCCACTTCAGCCTGATTTTCTTCCACTGCACCAACTCAAGAGGCAAGCCTGCAGATGTTTAAAGCAAAACAGAGATGTCCTACTACAATTAAGACTGTCTTCTACTCTCTGCTCCTCACTGTAGGTTCAATACTACTATAGAATACAGAGAGAAGGACAGACCTTGTTTTTATTAGTCATTGTTGCTAACAACACCAGCAAATGTAAAGAAGACAAAAGGTGCACAGCTAGTGCCATGTTCTAACCTCTTAAGCCGCTGGCAAAGAGCAGTGTCGCAAAGAAACCCCGATCTGAGAAGTGCTTTAACAGCACAGCTGCCTACATGCGCGCTCTTCTCAGAACTGCGCACAGGAGCAGGTTGACTGAAAGCCTCCAGAAGTGAAGGACTTTGAGTCAAATCCAGCTGATATATTTGCTATATGGTGCCAGCATAATTTCCCCTAATGGCTAGAGAAAAAGGGAAGCATGAAAAGGGTCAGTTGGGAACGAGTATGCATGTGGGGGAGGGGGGCAAAGAAAAGGCAAATCTAGCCGAGAAAGGCTCCATTTAAATTGCACACAGACCTCACACAAAGCACAGAGAATTGGTCAGTAGATTGAAGCCATCTGGCTGGAGGAGCCATAAGAGGCAAGCCCTGCTGGAGATCTCTCCATCACGTCCCATGATGGTCCAACTTCAGAGCACAGTATGGGCTTCCCCAACTCCAAAGTCATGGAGCGAAAAATGAGGAGAAAAGCAAAGGGACTGCATAATTTACCATTCTGACAGAGCCTTTATGGAGCTCAAAAAGTAAAAATTCAGTTGGCACTCTCTCCAGCAAAAGATTTCAGTCCTGACTCTATGCGCTATTATGAAAATCCTGCCTCATTCGAGGCTGAGGTGTTTCACTCCTCGCTGCAATGGGCTGCGGCGCCTGCGGTGTGCTCAGCGCAAACCCCGGGCCGAGTGCTGGGTATGGCTGCAACTTGTGACCGGGAGCTGAGGCCAGGGATCCTCCTGTGCTCCGAGACAGCAAACATGAGGCTTACTGGCGTCCAAACTAAGGCATCAGGGAAGCAGTTTCTACAGTAATCCCTCAGTTTGCCAAAAGCAAAGATTGGGGATCACTGCTTTTGCCCAGTGTCCCACTCCCGCCCTGGCAAACATCAGGCTCTGGTGGCACATGACAGCATCGGAGTCACGGTGATGAGCACTGCGGCCATCAGCACGACCCCGACGCAGAGAGTTGGCCCTGCACTTTCCACACTCCCCCAAGAAAGACGGCTCCAGGGCTGTCCTTATCTGAATGAACCAGCGGGCTGCCGGGCTCCTCCTGCTCATCGCTGCCCTCGCCAGAGCGCCTGTTGCTGCAGTCAAACTGAGCATTTGTCACAACCCAGCCTGGAAACGTCTGAAGACACAAGCGTAGTTTTATAGGCCAGATAATCCTTCTCTCTTCATTTAATGCAAATTAACACTGCCTGCATTTCAGTCAAACTGCTATCTAAACACACACTATCGTGGTAGTCTTTGTGCCAAACTGCTTACAAACTCATGTTTTTCATTGTCTGTTCTTTTTTTTTTTTAATCTTTCCTTCACCTGGGGAAAAAAAAGGACACTTAACATCTGGAAAAATTAAAGCTACTGGAAGTTTGCCGGTCTGATTGCCATGGTGTTGTTACAGAGTTTTTGTTCCTTCTGATTCTCCCATGCAGCCCAAGTACTAATTGCCAGAGATCAAATCTCAGTGCAGTGGTTCAGTTGTTTTCCATCATTCTGACTTGCCCATATGGAAAATTTCCAAAATGTCCAAAGCCATTACTATATTTTTAAACACTGAAAATCTCAGAACTTACCATTTTTGTACCTGGGAATAAATTTAAGCGCTCTCAAAAAGGTTTTTCCTTCAACTAATGCCTTCAATGAGGTATTTCAGTTGGAGTCAGCAATGCCACAGGTAGTGGGTAAAAGAATTTTATCAGCTGAAACGTATAAGGAGCAGGGGTAAAACAGAACTGAAGCACTATTGAAAAAGGAAGTTGGATTAATATCCCCACTGGATTTCTCTTGTTTACACTTAGCTTGAAATCTTGGAAGAAAATGTAATGAAATTATTACTTGATTATTTTACTTCAAAACTAACCATATCCACTAGAGGAAAAAAAAAAATGAAAACATGAACAAGTTATTTTCAAGTGAGTGGCTCATTCTCCTGTGAGAGGGCCATCTCCTCTCTCTATTCTCTTTGCAGTATTTCCTTCTTCTCACCTCAAACCCCTCTTCATCTCTCTCCACACCTCAAAATATTAATGTCTCAATATCATTCTCTTCCACCTTCTGAAATGTGTTTCATAAGCTGGCTGTCACTTCCTCATGGACACGAACATTTGGTGGAAGCTGTTGGCTGAACAGGCAGCCTTTCTTGTGGAGAAGCATCCAGCTACTCTCTGCCAGGCTGCCTGATTCACCTACGCAAGACAAATCTGTAATAGCACCTAAGCCCGAACAGACTCGTGACACTCAGTAATCTTCAGAAATGAGAGGTAGCTCTGCATGGTTGCAGAT
Source organism: Crypturellus tataupa (assembly GCA_034781795.1). Lineage (NCBI taxonomy): Eukaryota > Metazoa > Chordata > Aves > Tinamiformes > Tinamidae > Crypturellus > Crypturellus tataupa. Next base: position 1,471,353 of record JAWLRI010001063.1, read on the forward strand.
GCTGAAGGGCATTTTTTGGTGCAAAGTGATTGTGAGTTATCTTCCTCCCTTATTCAGACTTAAGGATTTTTTTTTTCATTTGCTTTTTACAACCAGCAATTCAATGTGAATCATCCAGATACCTTTTGTGTAACCATAAAAACGTTATTGTAATGCACTTTTTTTAATTAGGGACTATACGATAGGATAAATCTATGAATCTCTCTCTTTCTTATTACAAGCAAGTAGTCCTAGTACAGTTAGTTCTCAGGATCTGTGATATTTAATAAGCTGTACGTGGCTAAAAAAAACTCATTTTAAGAGTTCAGTGCATTTCCTAGTCTAAAATCCTGGATGATCACTTGTCAGTCTTCAACACACTTCTATTGCTTTTGATCACCCAACGCCCAATTACCAGCCATAGCAATAGTTTTAGACATTATTTAAACTACTTTTCGCCAGATTCAGGTTTCCTAACTTCTCATGGAGGGGGAGGGGAAGTAGGCTCTGGATGCAAATAGTGAACACTGACCTGCAGTGACCCCTTCTGGAAAGCACCAAAAATGTAGCACTGAAAACAAACCTGTCCAGGGCTGAGGGTGCACGTGGGAACTACATGATCTCATAGCTTTTTCCATCTCAATTTCTAGGACTTTCAATCATGTTCGGCTGGAAAAATCTCAGCCTTCATAAGATCTTTGCATGGGTAAGCTCTACAGCAGGTATATACATGTCATGTGTTAGCATCCAATGGACCACAGAAGGCCCAAAGGACCAGAAGTTTCTTCATAGATGAAAGGAGAAAACAGTAGTATGTTAGAGTGATACAGAAACATTCCACTTTATTTAGACAAGAGCAAAAAGAAGACCACAAGTTAGTGTGAAAGGTAAAGCTGAGATTCACAGAACATCCACAATGCCTGGTCCCAAAGCAGTTTAAGCAAGGGAACACCATTTCTTTGGGAACAGTGCCATTTCTTAGATGCCCTAAACCATTAAGACACTATTTTCTCACCTAGAAAAATGCTACTTCCTTCCTTGCATCGAAACCTACTCCTCCGAGCACAAGTTTAAAATGAATTGAAAAGGGAAAGCAGTTTGTGACCAGTGACACCCTGATCCACTCGTTGTGTCTCATCCAGCTCCATCTAAACTAGACTCCATGCAGTGCTGACAAAACACAGGCTATAGGTGAACAGATCTGAAGAAAGTTACTTTATTTTCTCTCTTTTCTACATAGATGTAGAGTGCAGTACTATTTTCCTTTTCCTCTGGATACAAGAGCCTGACTGAAAAAAAAATGCACTCGAGAATATCTGTAAGAAATCAGAAATATGCTAAATTTCCAAACTTGGAAAGGGATGACGGGCTTCAGCCCAAATTGGCACATGCTTTGTTTGTCTCCTTGGGACTTGATGGTCTGCACTGCTAATCACTATTGTACAACACACTCATAAGGCAAAGAAAACATCTTGGCGGGAGAGGGGTTTCATCCTACTCGGAGACTGCAGTTCCTTAGGAGAGCAGCAACCTTCCTCCTTTGCATTACACTACGTATTGCTTTTTAGGGACAGAATGGAAAAGCAGGGAGAACAAGCAGCCAACTTTTAACTGAGCTACCACCAACACGGTGACCTCTTTCCATCAGACTCCAGGCTCGCCCATAGCACTGCTTAAACACCTTCATAAAAGTCAAATGACACCGAGAAACTCTTGAACGCCTCTAAGACTGCTCTGCCTCCTCATCTTTGCCACGGTGAGCCAATGTTGTGCCACCAAGCGCTGCTTTCCATCCCACTGGAAACACTCAGTTTCCCTATCACATGAGCCAAGACAGCCAGAAGAAATCTGGTTGAATTTAAACCACTGAATAAACTCTGCTGTCAAGTGGTTGCAGCCAAACTCCTTTAACAAGGATAAAATTCTATGTACAATATGAAAAAAAAAAACTCATAAAAATATGACATCACTATATCACTTTCCCTAGCAATGCTTCTTCTCCTCATAAGGAAGTTATTCCTAGATAAAATATTTTGTAAATATTTTGTTTGGCTCTTATTTTTAAGTTTTTAGACAAGTTAAATATCACTCTGCTTCTAGAAACGGCTACATAGCACTATGCAGCGGCAGAGGAAAGGGTCTTTCCGCTGGCATTCGCTTGTTCTGTAACCGAGATGACCTTCTCTCCATTGCTTGGCCCAGCGAACAAGGGCCTGCATAAAAACCCTGCCTCTGATCCCGCTTCTTTGGGAAAACCCCGCGCCGAGGGCTTAGAACTGCCACGCAAGAGATTTGCATTAATTTCCTTTCGGCTCGGTTCTGCAGGCTTATGAGAAGATCACACCATTTGGGTGTAGCGTGAACTATACAAAGAAACAAATACTTTGGTCCCATGCCCCTTACGGGTATAAGATGTGTTCGAATCGGGTTTTAACAAGTGTAACAAACCAAAGGAAGGAGGTAGAACACATTTTGGAGTAGCAAGATCACACTTTGCTTTATACTATCGCATTTTACAATTACATCACTGTTTATATTTTATAATCACTTTTTACCTAGAAACTTAGAAAAAAAATCCTTTCATATTTTGCATGAACACTGCTATCTCTGATTTAAGAGAATAGCACAAATGACTGCAGAGGTACAAGACGGAAATATTTTTCTCAATCAGTTTTGCTTCCAGCTTCTGCTTCCACCTTTGAAATGTAGACATGACAAAGAGAAAGTCACCAAGCACTCTGGAAAACCAGTCAGTGGTCTTTGCTATTGAGTATGGTTCAATTCAACCTCTAGTATGCCAAAAAGCCGTTCATGGAGACGCGGCAAGACCATCTAAAATGGAAGGTATCACTTTTGTTGCTATCTCATACACCCCTGCAACGGGGACTTTTTGACTAAATCACGATTGTTCTGCCGTGCCATCCATTCTCCTTTTCTCCCTCCTTCCACCTAAAGGCAGAAAAGGCTAAGGAGACACAGGTATGCTAAAAAAGATGATGGAAAAAGCGTACTCCCCAGGAACTACAGGGCACCTGCAACCTGCCACAAGTGATAATCACGCAAAAACTGAAATCCTTTAAACTAGGGCAACTGCGGGTTACATTAGCGTATACAGCTTGACCGCTTCAGACTGCGGTTGCGGTTACCTGATGCAGCGCAGACACACCGCGAGCTGCACAGCACTAGCATGCGCAGATCGGACACGGGCGGATTTGAGGCCGGCCCCTTCGCTGCACTCCATGGATGTCCTGAGCTATCCCTGAAGCCTGAGTCTGTGTTGGGAACATCCAGGCAAAGCAGTCCTCCTGCAAACCAGCTTAAACCAAACCGCCCCCTGCCCCTTCACCCCCAGCACTAACTAGGGAGCAACACCACGGCGGTAGGTCAGGCCTCCGTAACAAGGAGTTACCATAGGCTGGTGGCAGCCTCAGCTACAAGAGGGATGCTGAAACGGCAACTAGTGCTGTCCCACCTCTGAACTACCCCCACATGTGAAAACGCCGAGGGAAATGAAAAGAGAAAATAATAAGAATAAAAATATTTTTTTTAATAAGTGAGAATATGTTGAACACAGCGCCATAGCCCAAACCCCCCACCCCAACCGTCCGGGCCGCGCAGCAAAATGGCGGCGGCGGCGGGCGGGCGGGCCG
>JAWLRI010001063.1:1475104-1515556 GCA_034781795.1 Crypturellus tataupa
CGGCTCGCGCCGCCGGCCCGCGGCCTCCGCGAGGGTGAGTGCGGCCGGGGCCCCGGGCGCCCAGCAGGGCCGGCGCTGCCCTCTCGTGCTGCCCCGCCGCGTCCCCTTGCGGGCCGGAGAGGTTGTTCGCGGAGGCACCGGGGCCTCCCGCTATAGATCTGTTTCCGTCCCTCTCCAAAACAAGCTCGCTTTTCTCGCGGTGAATCTTACTTTCCGTCTTCTTTTTCTTTTTTTTTTTTTAATTGCAGTTGTGGAAGTGACCGAGGGCAACACGACCACAGTAAGTCTGCCTTTCCCAAGGAGTTATCTCTTGCTTTCTCCTCCCTCAAAAAGGTAGAAACCTCCCGTTTCGCTCCTGGAGTCCCCAGAGGGAGAGGAAAAATGGGAAGGACTCCTAGGATATGAGAGCAAAACAAACAGAAACCTGCATTGCGCCTGCAGATTCCCCAGGTGGATGGTCAGGCTGCAAAATGCATGGATCATCCTCCCCTCTTTCTCATGATGGGATGCGCAGAACCCCCCTTGAGCACCGTGTGTGAAACCTGCACCTTGTCTTGCGGTTCGTAATCCCGGTAGCCCCCATGGGAAGTGTTTGGAACCGGACACCCGCCTGGCGACTCCTCCTGTGCGCCCACCTGGTGCAGGTGCGGGCTGAGGCAAAGGCAGTCGCTGCTCCTTTAGCTCAGTGGGCAGGGGCAAAGCAGGGGTGCCTGCTGGCTCCACCTCGGTGGCAGGCTTGTTATTTGTCTCCCACACACTTTTTTTTTTTTTTTTTTTTTTTTGATGTGTGTTTTACTCCCTAATCAAGCAGGATTCCACCTGTGCCATCATGACTGTAGGTAATACAAAGTTTGCATCAAATGACATATTAAGTAGTGTACTTCTCTGAAAGGGTATCAGCAAAGCAAAGCCTTAAATGCTAGAAGAAAAGTGCTCCTGAAAATACAATTAAGTTTCTGAAGTAGAGAATAACCAAGAGCATCTTCTTAGCTACATCTACTGTCTTTTTAGCTACAGGAAATAAAACAACTAAGGCAGTAAAATTAGAATTTTGCTTCATTAACACTGTCTGATCTGTAGCACTTTTATTAAAAGATTTGTAGTCTTTGGAAGAAGCACAAAAGTTATGGAAGGAATAAGATGATCAAATTATTCAGTTCACATTACATATGCTAATGCTGAGCTATCCATACTTTTGCTAGAAACAAGCAATGCAGGTATTTGGAAGTGTGTAAGCACCAAAAGGGTGAGTGGAGAAGTAAGTATTTGAAACTGTCCAGAAAACACTGCATTAAACTGTGATTTGTAAGTAAATAATAAAGAGGGGGGAGGTTTTTGCTTAGTAACGCAACATAGCACCTGACCGTGCATGCCCTTGAAAGTCTGAGTCTCCTTCTTGTCCATGTTTAGATTAGTGAACATTGTCATATTTGAAACCTGTGTGGAGCAGGTTACTTATGTTTTGGGGTATAACAGTTATAAAATAAAACTCTGAAACTAGCAAGACATCTAGGTAATCAAGAAAATTAAATTTAAGAAGTAACAGTAGATATGGTAGAAAGTCTTTTTTCCTTTTCAAGTGTGTAAATACTAATCGTTTTCCAGATAACCTAGAGAAGAACTTACAGTATAAAACTCTTTTAGACAAGCTAGCAAAGTACACATTTTTTGCTAAAAATATTTCCTTATTTAAAAAAAAGGATCAAGAAATAAAGAGGTTAGTGGTTTGCTATATTTTACGCACTCACTTCATGCTTCAAAAGGGAAATAAATTATAATCTCACAGATCTGGTGCATTAATTTAGGCATGAACAAAGGTGTGCATTGCAGTAGCCAAACATTTTAGAAAGATAATTCTCAAGTTCTTTGTTATATAAGCAGAGGGGAGATTTGGATATTTCCACTGTATAATAAATATGCTAACATCAATCTAGGATGCATCAGTGCCCTAAAATGAGAAATTTTTGAACAGATGGTGTGAACTGATGAACTGAAGGGCTGATACATTTCTCAGCATATCTTCTGGTCACTTCACTTATCCTACCAACACTGCATCAGATTTTTCTGAATCTTCATCATCCTATATGCTCTTGCTTTTATCAGTGTTAAAGGAAGTGTTTGAGATGAACCAGATGAATGAATGGAAGAGAAATCTGGATTTCATCAGCATACAGAGAATGCAGAGCCCTTATTTTCCTGCAGTTTCCCTCATAGTTCTTCAACAGAAGAATAAAAACTGAGTGACTTAAAATATGAGAGTCCTGTCCTTAGTAGGTGGGAAACAGTTATCCCCAAAACTGTACTCTGAAATCTAGCTCAGGAGCAGTTGCTACTGACATGTATTGAAACTTTATTCCCAAAGCTGAATTGCTCTCAGAAGTACAATCTGAAGCCAGACTGGCCATGATCAAGACCCTGAGGGAAGCCCTGCACAGGCTTCCCAGAAAATAACTTCAACCATGAATAAAAATTAGGGACTAGTCTATATTTTGATTTTCCATAGTTATTTTTTTCCCTCTGTAAAACTGTCTCATAGAAGGTGGGTGAGGAGAAGGCTTACTTAGACCTGTACCTTTTTACCCTTTTTTGACATTTTGAGAATGCTTCAGCTACAAATAGCCTTCCATCTTGCCGGCACTAGCCAAGGAAGACACCTCCATGGTATAAAGTGGTTTTGACAGCTCAGCTGGATGCCAGTGTCCCATACACACTTAGAGAAAATCTCCCTTCCCAGCTTTTCAGATGCAAAACATGACAGTTCAGTCTAAATCAGTTTTTCTTAAGAGTAGCATGGCATGCTGTGGAAGTGTGGGAGGCTTCTATTAGATATCCAGGATTTCTTTTAAGTTCTTTGCTTCTCAAAACAAATCTATTAATCCAGATTTAGCTCGGTCTGTGCTAGAATGCATAATGGAATAACTTTGGCATAGCATTTCCACATTATGTTCTATACCTCTCTCTTCCTACATCTCAGGAGTTTTCTTGTACTATGTGAGGCTGACAGTTAGTGTTCAAAAGCCATTTCTTATTTCTAATGCGACTGATTGAAACTCCCCAAATGTTCTAGAGAAAGCTGTCTGAGTTTGATTGTATTTTATATCTATTAAGCTGTAAGAGGAGAGAGCACTTGCTTCTATTCATAAATTCTTAAAGAAAAAAAGACATGCCCGCACTTATATAGATTTGATATTCTTAACACTTCCACATTTAGAAAAAAAATTTCTCAAGCTCTTCGCACACATGACTTTAAGATTTCTTTGCCTGTTACTCTTAAGAAATCTGAGTTTTGAATATCACCAATTTGTAGTAATATAGAAATTATTGTAAAATGTTCTCCTAAAAGCAAAGGATTTTTAGAGAATTAAACTGGACAAGATATTGGTATATTAAGATGAAATGAAATCCCTATAAACACCTTTTTAACAGACCTTTTTTCAGTTTGACTTCTGCTCAGATTTTTCCCTATTAGTGTTTTATAATTTAGAAATCTCCTGTGTATTTTGGTCTACAGCATGAATCTGCTGCTCTGACATTCTCATATTCTCAGCATACTTTTAAGGCTTTTGGTTAAAAGAGTTGCTACAATTTCAAAACTGAATGATCTGAATGATTACTGCAACAAATGGAATTCAAGCAAATGTTGCAAGTGCTTCATATTCACTTTGAAGTAATTAGATTTAAAGACATTTATAGGAATTTACTAAATGGATCTTTTGTACCCACTGGATTTATTTCTTTTACCCATAGTCTGTGTATGTCCAAAGAGCTTGATCTGTGTGAATCTGAGCGAGCTCTATAATGCAGACACTGCCTCCTTAACATCTGTGAAATACTGATTTCTATGCTGTGAACTCAGTGAAAGGTATTCCTTAAGTCACAGGTGCATGCAGAGGTCTAAACTATGGAATCTTTGCTTGATCATTTTATCCTCTGAATTGTTTCATAGATTGAAGGGAGAATCATAGAGGATCCTGAGGTGCCACCTCCTCCTAACCCCTTGGGTCAGTGTCCCATCTGTCGCTGGAACCTGAAGCATAAGTATGATTATGTGGTAAGTGTGATGAGAAAGAGTTTCCCCATCCCCCTAACTAGCTAAATACTGTCAGATCTTCATACAGCACAATCTGCCACTCTCCTGTTTTGCTGTGTGTAATAAAGAGAGTTAATCTACTCTCCTTTTCTCCTGGATGCAACAAGAGCTTTCTACATAGTAACTGTTCAGATTGATAATAGGCATCCAGACTTCTTTGGTTCATCCTGGAAATTACAGTTTTCTCCCCATAGTCTTTCAGAATTTTTCTTTAAGTGACCCCTTTAGAGAGGGAGGAGGAGGAGCCCATATCAATTGCAGTTATGTCCGTGCGCCTTTTAGCTGGCCGTCTGAACTAAGGAGACTGTATATCGCCAATGTGCCCAGCTGCCTTTCAGTTCTAGCTGTTTCTAGTTGGAAAGCAACATTTAGTCAACTGATTGAAGCTTCTTCTGACTCCAAAGAGCCCAAAAGACCTGACTAGATCCATTGTATACCTTAAAGCACTGCCGATGCTCATTGGGTCATTGTCCACTAAGGCAGTAACTGTTTTACTTCCCTTTTAAAGCTTTTGATGGATGTGAAGGAGACCATACATGTTGGCATCCCTCTCAGCAAAGGAAAAACAGATTTAATTTGATTGAAGTATTTTGAAGGAATTACTAATGAGAAGTTTATTAACTAGTAAGACGATTGTTAAAACTAAATGTGGAAGATGTCAGGGAAATCCCTTAATACATTTAAACAAAAGCACAGCAGTCGAGCACTTTTGAATAAGGAGAATGAGATAGAAGATGTAGAATGTAGCTTTACAAGAGGTCATTCAAACACAAAGTTTGAAAAAGGACTAAGTGCCCCCCTTGCAGGCTGAAAACACAGTGCAAGAAGTGGAAAGGAAGAAAACCAGACAGGAACATGCTGTTACTAAGATAAGTCAAAAAAATGCAGAATAAGTTAATGCCAGTGGGATTAGGGGGGATACAGATACAAATACATCTGGAGGAAAAGAAAAACTTGTGAGAAAGCAAGTCCACTAATGAGAAGAAATGAGAACTAAAAGCCAGGTTGGCTGCAGTATGACTAAGCAGTCCTAACACACACACAAAAAAGAGAAAAGTTATGTTTGAGTAATTAGGCAGTACTGGCAGTATTGCAAATGACTACTGCAAAGCAAGAGGAACAGGTACAAAAATAACTGTTGAATTAATTACAGACCTGCAGGTCTGGACTGCATGTAGCCCTCAGAACCTTTAGGAAATTACCTAACAAATACATTACTTCACTTGCAGGACTTTGTAAAAGCCTGCAGAAATGTAAGGAATTAATTACCAAATGCTTTGAAAATAGCAAGTGAAATACTGAACAGTTGAGAGGGGAAAGAGAATGATTTGGATGATTACTACTTGTTAAATTAAATGTGGACAATTTCTTAGTACAACGATGTTGAAAGAGTAAGCACAAATCACCTACTGGATAGGATTACTTACGACTCATGAGTTATGAAGAACGTGAGTACAAGACTAGTGTCAGGCAAAATATTCACAATTGCTTCAGGCAGATGAAACAACGGATATGAGATATAAATGAAGTAGCAAATCAGTGTCTTTCAGAACTTGTGTTGCAGAAATGAAGTTATCTAGAATGTGAATTTTGTCTATTCAAAATAGAGCTGGATATGATATTGAACAATGAAAAAGAGAGTGGGAGAAAGTATTTAATATTGGCCTGGTTTTCACAACAGACTGGGAAAGCTGAAAATATACTGAATTTTCATGGGATAATAAATCAGAATAAATGGCAAATACCACTAAGGAGGGGAAAGTACTACAAAACCATCTTTGTACTGCCCATATGTGAATGCAGGCACTCAGGAGATTCCTGATTCTTAATTGTTGAAGTTGGCTGTGATCAAAACAGATTATTCATACTGGGAACTACTTTTCTAAGGTTAATTTAGTTTCACGTGACTTTTAAATGCAAGGAGTCAACAGCATCATTAAACTAGCTAGCTGTCCACAGATCTCCAGCAAGCGCTCCATGAGTCATACGGTAAGCCCAGAGAGACTATAAACTGGTGCCCAGGCATGAAATGAGCAGTGGGATTGAATTACATTTTTGAAATTTAATACTCGCATTTTACTGCTGTCTGCTGCAGATAGGAATAACAGGGCTGTTGAAAACAAATGAAGTGGTTTTCGGCAGCTCTGTTGTGTGGCAGCACCTGAGTTTCAGAATTAGAAGTAGGCTGTTGGTCGCAACAGAGAATGTGACATAGGTGTTTGGGCAGTGAACTAAGATTATGTGTTATTTTCTAGAATTCAGTTCAATTTGTTCTTAGTCTGGCAGATCCTTCAGACGGAATCTTGAGAATCATTATTGAGTTGAAATTTTTCCTAATAAGTTTTGTTCTTGACAAACAAGCTAGGATTGTGGCCTTCCTGGTTGCCATGTCAATTTTTAATGTATTAAATACATCTTGAGGACGTACATATGTGCTTCTCTTGCTGCAGAACAGAGGACAAGGTGGACAAAAAGCTAGAGAGCACTGTGACCTGAGTTTTTTGAAGCATGCTTCCCTGAGGCTGGTGGGAATTAGGAGAAACTTCATTTCTGGAGCAGCTTGCTTCCTTTACTTGAATAAGTCTCTTATGTGTGTGAATGCTTTGTACCAGTCATGCATTTTCAAGCCTGGAAATGTTAAAGTGAATAAAATTCTCCCATTTTATGCACAAAAGCCATATCTGCTGTTTTTTTTTTTTTTTTGTTTTTTTTTGTTTTTTTTTCCTGCAGCAGTGATGAGTAGCAGAATCTTGAAATGCTCCAATAGTAAAGTGCAGACATATAACTGTTGGTAATTAAACAGTGACACAATTTAGTCACCAATGGTTGTAATTGGCTTAAAAGTCTTTAAATTGAGAACAGCTATTTTTCTTGAGGCTGTATCCTCATTCATACAATGTAATCTATTTGATAAGAGATCAGAATAAATGGATTGTGGTGCTTCCTTTGAGATTTATAATTTGATAATCTGAGATCAGGTAGCTGCATAGAAGCGAAAGTGTGAGCTTTTTTTGCTTGGGATGCTTATAATTGGGCAGAATCGAGCACCATGAAAAGGGAAATGTTGAATTAGCCCCTGAGGGAGTTGGGTAGTATGACCTCATAGGACTTTCCTTTTGTCATGTACAACTAGCCCAGTCTAAAGTGGTGGTATAATGAGTTACTTTAGCTGTCAGAGAACTGGGGGACCAATGTCTCCCAAGTTATTAATCAACTGAACAGGCATTGTGAGCCCTAGCAGGTCATGATTCCCGCTTGCCTCAGCTCTGAGGTGGAAGGCAGCAGTTGTCGTTGCCTGTTCAGTCTTTAGTCTCTACTGAAGCTCAGAATAAAGAAGCCCATGGTACAAATTGCCATTGTTTATGGCTTGGGGATGTCTATCCAGTTGATTTTTCATAGCCATGTAGTATTAATTGGATGTTGGTCATTGTCAGGGTGTGACTGGGTTGGAACCTGCAATCTGTTACAAAATGCCTGGAGACACTCCCAGGAGTAAGAGGGGAGTGAAAAAAGCATATTCTTTGTAAAATGAAATAGTGACTGACAGACTTATCTGGTACAACTCAGTACTAGTTTGGTTACACAGGCAGAATAGCTCTTTCTTGGGGCATATGACAGTATTAATGACAGGCAGGTAACTAGTCAAGATCTTGGGTTTCAGAGTGACTCCAGAAACTCAGAAACTATGTTTGCGTTTCAGTTGCTGTCCATTCACAAGAATATGCTGCACATAGTGTTTTGTTTATCTAGTTTACCCACCCCTTTTAGAGGTGAAGGCTAAACTTGTTTTTCCCTTTTTCCCCCTTACCCACTTCAAACATTATTAGTCTGAGTAGGCAGTAAATATGTCATCTTCCTTTGGCAGTAGGGAAAACCAAAGTGCAAGTTTTGCCTATTAGCCCTAGATCAATTCAATCCAAGTTGTTTTCATCAAATGCTGCAGATTACAGGGGTGGGAATCTGGGTTCAGTCTCTTGGGAGCTGTCCAGTGATTAAAGCAAATCCGTAGTTGCAGGCTTGGCTGTCCACTAGCACAAAATGTGAATTTCATGGAACATGACGGCACCATGTGAACTTGCCAGACATTCTTTTTTTCTCAAACAGTTCTATGTACTTGTTCGTTTCCCTCCACAGCTGCCCCACAAAGTTGGCTGTACCTGTCTGCCTTCTCCCTGTGGTAAGATGCATCTGTGCAAGGGAGAGGCACCTGGCACGTTAACTGTGGGGATCTTCAGAAATGGGCAGACCTTCCATCCAGCGTGCAGCATTTTAAGCCAAACAGCTTGAGCGATAATTTGGAGCTGCAGCACATAGATGACTCAGTTAAGAAATGACTGTTACAAGAGATGGTGGTCAGCTGGTGAGCTGTTGGTCAGAGATGGTAACAGAGAACGTTTTTTCTTTTTTTTTTTTTGGAGGGAGAAAAAGAGAGAATATCTCTCTCTGAGATACATCCACCTCCACTGTTTGCATGGAAACACTTGATAGCAACCCTGTGATTCCGTGAGGTGTGGTGGTAATATGAGAAAGCACTTGGACCACACACACCCCAGGCGCTGCACAAGAGCGGCAGTCTACTTAGACTTTCACAGCTACAAAAACTGGAAAGGCCTCAAACTTGCCATCAGCTCCCTCTTTCCTCTTCCCCACAGAGGAATACAACAGGCTAATAGAAAATTCTAGAAGGTTTTTCTCCTTCTAGGCACTTGGAACTGAACAGCTCTTCCACACTTAAGGAAGTGAGATGTTTGTGCTAAATGGCAAATTGAGCTGTTGATCTGGAGAATGGGATAGCTTAAGATGGAAAAACATGGGACTGAGTCTTGCCGGGGTTTCCTGGATCTAATCCAGCGCATTTCAGGAGCGGCCGAAAGTCAGTGCCCTTGGACCGCTTGGCTGGCCTCAGTCCCATTTCCGCCAACGCAGCTGGCAGTAACTGGTCCTCGGGCTGCTGGTCTCATTGGCAAGGCCATGCGGTAACTGGGCCGAGGACACTTCCCTTTTGCCCATAGATGGCCTCTCCGGGGTTCACTCCAAGTTGCCCAGCTGTGCTGTTCTTGTTCTGTGGATACAACATCACCCCATATGCTGGTTGATCAGGCATTTCATATCAGCAAGAAGTTTATTAAGCTATTCTATTTTCAAAGGAGCTTGACCTGAAAAACAGAGCACATTAATTTTAGACAAAGGTAAAAAAGGAATCCAGATAAGGGAACAGCGAAAATGTATGCGATGATAATACAAATGGAGGATGAGATTGGGAAAAAAGGGTGGAAATTCTGACTTATAGCATATGTATGACAGCCTACCACTATGTCAGAATCTGTGATTATCAGAAAGCCATTCTGAATTTTTGTGGCTCACTTCAGAGCTGTAAAGATGGATGTATAAATTCTAGATAGCAGGTTTTTCTAGCTATTCATTTGATATTAACTTGTAGTTGCTTGCCTTTATGGGGACAGTAAATGAAACTAGGTGTGCTCCTGGTACTTCCTTGCAGAAGAGATAGATATGGGATGGAGACAGGTTCACCAATACGCATCGGAATCAGGGTCACCCCTGTGCAAAACCACAAGGAGCCTGTTCCCCCACATTGCTCCAGACCAGGCAGGCTTAACAACTGGCATAGCTGCTGCAGAGGTGCCTGCAGGGCAGTTCCTTCCAGCCTGGGAGCAGCTTCTGCGTGGTCCAGCTATACCAACTATAAAAATGTTTACAGCAGGAGCAGAAAAGTAAACTCAACCAGCAGCAAGTCTGTTAACAGATGGGGAAAAATGAGCAGAGCATCTCCAGAGGCCCTTTTGGCCAACTTCTGCTGATGTCAGCGTATCGAGGGGGACCTGCCACTGTTGGCCTGAGGGTGTGTGAGCAGCTGGGTTGTGTGTGGAAATGGCAAGCACGTGTCTGAACATCACGCTCTTTTACTCTATAGTTAATGGTACCCTCTCCCACAGCTGTTCTGCTGTGTTTAAAAATTTGTTGTACTAGCTCTTTGATATTATCTTATCTTAGAGATCTCTTAAAATGTGTTTTTATTAAGAATGCTTTATGCTTCTAGAGCTCTTAATCTGCATGGTCAACAAGAGTGTAATCTAAATGATCCCTGAATCCCAGCTGAACCCTCGGCCTGCCCTGAGCACACCATCCACCCAGCGTGGCTTTAACAGCCCCACCTAATGCACGCACAAGCAAGAGACTAAGACAACAAGTTATTCTATTAGGTCTTTCCCTGATTTATTCAATTAGGTCTTTCTCATCACAGCATGGTTCTTTGTGAAAAGCTTCCTCTTACAAGATCTTGGAGCATTTCCCTGCTCTCCACCCCTCCAGAGAGACATGAGGGAAGTTCAACCATGGGAAACTGGATAAAAGACTGAAGAATAGATAGCAGGAGGGAACATGGAAAGGGCCAGAGGTGATCTAACATATCTGTGACCTTTAGGATAGCAGCTGTGATGGCATTTCCAGTTGGATAAACACTGTCCATCTGTAGGTCTTGTGTAACTGTGCCTGAGTACCTAGGACACAGATTATCTTAGATAGAATCGGGGAGCAAGGGACAGTGAAGTAGCAGAGCTTGCAGCTGATATAATGTGTTTACACTAGTGAAGTCAGGGGAAGACTCGGACCATCTGAGTGACCTAACTGAGCTAAGCTGTCAGGCAGAGTGACGACAAGCGCAAGCCACTTGTTGTCAAACTGCAGCCAAAAGGCGTAGGAAGGGATTATTGTTTTGTTTTGCTTTGTTTTGAGTTCTGTACACAGCCTGAGGATCAGTACAACACCTAAGATTCATAGCGGTTTAAGTAGCTGCAGCACTGATGGGTTTGCCCTTCTCTTGATCCCTCAGGATGTCTTGCTGTTGAGTCAGTTCATCCGCTCCGATGGAGGAATGCTGCCACGGAGGGTCACAGGCCTCTGTTTGGAAGAGCACAAGAAGATTGCAGTCTGCGTGCAGATGGCTCATCGAGCAGGTACTCACCCCTTCCTCAAATAAACTCCATCCTGGGGGTACCATCAGTACCCTTTAAGAGGATCTCCCACCCCATCAGTGAGTTTTCATTGCCTAGTTACTCAGCAAACTCGTTACACATCAAGTGCGGGGACAGGAAAGTTGACCAGGAACTACCTGTTCTCCTTCCTGTGCCTTGTCCTCTGCTTTAGAAGCAGACGTTTATCCCTGTAGAGAAGCCTACTGTTGCAGAAACATGTGGGAAGGGGATCAGCTTGAAATAATTAATGATTAAATATCAGCTTGTGAAATTACTTGCTTTAGCACTAGCTTGAGTTTCTACCCCATTTAGTATGGGGTAGAAACTCTGCCATATGAAGATCTCTTTGCTTTATTCTGGGAATGAGTCCCAGAAGACCTAGTCTAAGAATCTAGGTACTGCATGTCATGATCTGGTACCTGAGTTCAGTCCTAATTAAGTGAACTTAAATAGTTTAAGAAGAATTTAAGTCGTTGTATGTTCATCTTGGATATGACTAGATACCAATGTTCCCTGAGCTCTTTAAAGGCCTCTTCAGTGAGCCCAAGTGGTTGTGCTTCTGGCAGTGTATTACTTCCCAAACACAGTGTATCCAGCAGAACTTCCTCACTTGCCTCTGTCTGGGTTCACCACTGACTAAAGAGACAGTACCACTTCTAGTACTCGAGTTTCTTCTGGGCTGTCCCAACAGATTTCTGAGGTGCCTGGTTTATGAGGGGGATATGAAAAGTAATATCTAGATGCTGCGGGAGCAAGGAGGCACTGCAAAATCGTCTCACACTTTTTTTTTTCTGTCTCAGGTTTGTTGCCAAACCACAGGCCTCGGCTTCCTGAAGGACATGTTCCCAAGAAACCCAAGCTCAACAGGTGAATAGTCTTGTCTTTCAACCTTTCTTTTCTTGTGATTAACTTGGAAGAGGAAAAGCAGTTCCTTGTAACTAGGTAGAGCAAGCCTCAGGCAAGAGGGCCAATAAGGAGTATGGACAGTATTTTGGAGAAGGATTATGTGCCACCGTATTCTCATATAAGTGTTTCAAGGACAAACCACACCTCATTCAAATTATCCTTCCACAGAGAGCTAAAACTGTTAAAACACTTGTTAGGTTATGCCCACTCTTCCTCAGCTGCCCTGGCCAGGCTGTCACAGAAGGATGCCCCAGTGGTGGAGTCCAACCCCTAACACGCAGCAGGTAGCACCCGCCCAGAGCTGGGGGATGAGCAGCCTGTCACAAGCCTTCCCCACTCTGTGTCCCCTCTTCATCTCCCCATCTCCATGGGTTTAGTAATTCGCCCTTAGCCTGCCCTTCCTGTGCTCTTCCCCCTCCGGGGGCTGAGTGGCCCCTGGCCTTTGGTGGGCAAACTGAAAGCCTCCCTTGGCCTCCCGCGCTGTGCTCAGTGTTAGGAGGTGCTAATCCCCTGTTTATGAGCTCACGCTCGGTTTCCATGGAGATGTCAGAGCAGTTTATGAACCCTGCATTAGCCGGCCCAGGGGTTACCAGAGGCCACAGGCCTGTTGCTGGGAGAGCCTAGGCTGTCGGGCTTAGGGCAGCCGGAGGACCCTGTCTGTCAGGTCTGACTCAGTGCAGCTGAGTTTTGAGGGGAGCTCTTGGATATGTCCCCGAGATGCCAGCAGGCTGTGCACGGGGTGTCAGAGAGGATCAAATTAGAGGACTCTGCTTTTGACATGGCCCTGTGGCCATCACATAGTTCAGCTCTGAAAACCTTCTTGTTGCTGCATCTCAGAAGTCTTTGGGTTTCCTCAGGCCCTGTGCCTCTCTGACAGCTGTGGGGTGGAGCTCAGGAGCTAGTTAGCATTCACACAGCAGCACCGCACAGCACGTGTGGACAGGAAATAGCAAATCCTGTATCGTGCTGGAATGGCGCCAGCACTACAGGTCTAATGCCCCAACTCCTATGAATTGTTCCATGTGGGAACAGAGGATGGTTACTTGCAGATACATTCTGCTACAGGTGTGCTGTACCTCTGAAAGCAAGTTCAGAGACAACTATACAGGCCTTCCCTAATGCACTGCTAGTCTCTCTGCACAAAGCTCTTGGTTTTGTCCTCCCAGCAAGGGAACACAGCAACTGGGATGGGGGCAGAGTTAAGATAAGGATTTGTATGGAGACAAGAAATGGGTTCAAGAAATCAGACTAGGAGTTTTGTTGATAGTGGGAAATGCTCAAGTGAGTCTTGTAGCCAGGCGGGACTGCGGGGGCACTTCAGAAATTCTCCCCTGCTCCTTCCTTGCTGCCTTCCTCCAGCCTGATTGGCAAGGTAGCCCTAACCAGAATGAAGGGTGCTGAACATACTCAATCAGTACTTATTTGGGGAGTTAAACCACAAATTTTCTGCATAAATGTCTTCTCTCTCTTTACCTTCTCTCTGCCTCTCTACTTTTTTCTAAAGCCCTCTGTAAGTCCATACTGATTTGGGAAGCGCTCAGTCTGTGGTGCTGCCAAAGGCAACAGAGTGCTGGCAGGGGCAGAACTGAGCTGGGACTTTGGAACGGAACAAGCTGCCTTTTTCAATATTGTAAAAACTTTACCAGGTCATTCTCACATCCTCTCTAGTATAACAGTAGGACTTCCAGCCTAACTGAGCGTGTCCCTTCATGGCATTTTTTCTACTAGGTTTCTAAGTTGCTGAAGAGATTAAAAGGCTCTGCAAGGAGCCTATCATAGCAAGGACTATATAGCTCTGCCTTCAGGCTTTATTCTTGCTCTTCCAGTGGATTTACTGTACACACCGTGTTGAAATACACTCTCCTCCTCTCCTGCCTTCTCCCACATTCCAAGGAACCTTGCTGGAACATGGTGGACTTGAGTTGACCTGAGCGTTTTTTTAACATGGTCCATGAAAGAACCAGAAACCTTGGCCCAGCAGCTTTCCCATTGCTTTGGCTGACATTAATTCCTGGGCTTTGTAGGAGTCATGAGGCAACAAGTCAGAGAAGAGAAGAGGAAACAAATGGATATGGGTAATTCTCCCAGGTAAAAAGTAGCATCCAGTACACTGGAAATTTAGTCCATTCCCTTCACATGTGCTCCACTGCTGCTCTCTCTCCCCCTTACTCACCTGCCTTCATTCTCTTGCTTTCAGGGCTTGCACTGCACATGGAAGAGTTTTGCATGTAGAAGACATATGGTTCCTGCTATACTGTCCTAAAATAGCAAGTCTGGTGCAAGATAAAGGAATAGGCAGAGCCCTGTAAAGGAGTATAGTCTGTGCCAGACTGTGACACTAAGAGCTTTGCCCTGCTAAAGGACAGCACGTCTGTCAATCTTACCTATCCTTCTGTGTGCTTATCCCTTCTGCCCTGAAATTCCTTTAATTGCTGCCCTGTACTGGGAGATAAGCAGTCTGTTTAATCCCTTCCTCTGAATTTAGGTATTTTTCACTTATTTCATGGAGGGACTTTGGACAAGTCTACTCTGGATGTTACCACACATACTTCTGTGAGATTTCCCATCATCTGGGGACAGAAAACCTTGCCTCGAGCTGAAGGATCTTTTGCTGGTAGTGGAGTTCTTGACATTAGACTGTACCTTCAGCTGCTACAGTGCCAAGAGCTAAGATGGAAACCCAAGATAACTTTAGGGACAGATTTCATTCACAGCAACTTGAGGATGAAGGAGATTTGATGCAGGGAGTGCAACTTGAAGCAGGAGTCATAGCTCAGCACCTCAGTACAGTGTAGACCTAAGCTCTGCATACAGTTTCTGGGTGTAGACACACTGAATTCAGAGTATCAGCTCCTGGCTGGCAGAGGTCTTGTCAGATTAAAATGCAACAGGCCACCACCTGAAACTATCAGCAAACTGTCTTGTTTTAACAAGTTTCAGTGCTGCTGCCCTGCAGCTGATCTAGTGATATAAAGGGTGGCTGTATCACTCAGAACCCCCTTGCCTGTTCTGCCCCTCCATAAAATGCTTTTATGGTGGTTACTCAGTGTTTTCCAAAAAGTGGTATTCCTGCTCTACTTTCTGAAGTGGTTGCATTGTCTCCACTCCATGAACTTTGGACACTTTCTCAGATTTCCCTGCAGGGAGATAAGAATTTCCCTGCTTTGCATTGGTAAGTGGTGGCTTGCAGATCCTGACTTGTTCTTGGTCATGCAACTTTCCAGCACAGTATGTGATCATCTCCCAGAACATGATGTAATACAGAAAAGACGTTTGAGAACTGAGAAGAAGGTACAATATGAAAGTGAATAGTGAGCTGAGCCAAGCTGTGGTCTTGGGGAGGTAGGAGATGTGTGATCAGAAATCAACTGGGGAGCACTCCACTGGCCCTGGTCTGCTCTCCCCGCTGTAGTCTGGACACTGCCCAGCTGACATCTACCACAGTATTTCTCATTTCTTGGTCTTCGTTTTGTTTGTTTTTGACAATGTTAGCTTACAAATGCTTTGTTGATTATGGGCTCTTTTGCAGAAATCTGGCCATCAGAGTACCCACATACTCTGTAAGCTCTTTTGTCTACTTTTCTCTCCCCTCTCTTCCATAACATCTCTCTGCAGAACCTGGCCATGGAAAACATTTAGGTTTGTTCCCTGACATTGCAAAATTACTCCCTATAGTTCATTTCCTTGTGTTTGGCCTAGGCTAGGTCTTCCCTGTGTATGAGGGACAAATCCACAAGCAAATTTGTCATGCTCAGCCTGACACTTTCCTTTCATAAATTCTTGACCTTATTTCTTAGTTTTGTCTCTGTTTGTACTCCTGCCTGGCATGTTCCAGTTAAATGCTACAGCAGCAAACTATTTTCACTAGGAAGTTCCCAGGGATTTCACCAGCACCATGCAGAGTGACAGCCTGTTCTCAGATTCCAGTCGTGAGCTTGCAGACTACCACACACCAGAACCATTTGGGAAGCTGTCCAGATCAAACTTCTCTCTTAGCTTTCAGGACTGAAAACCTGAATAGCTCAACAGTTTTCTTCCCAGCGTGGTGGATGTTGTTGGATGGATAGTGTGGACTAATTCTCTGGAATAGCCACTGAGTTCAGGCCAGCATCTGGAGGGTTCTTTTAATGTAAATACGGCAGTTGTTCTGTTCTGGCAGGTCTAAAATACTGGTTAAATCAAAAGGACTGAGGGATGTCACAGGCTCCCTAAGCCTAGGCTCTGTCAGCAAGAGGTTACTGTAAATTATGGAGTAGATGATTTTGATTGCTCAGCTGCTGCTTCATTATCAGCAGAACAGAAATTGGCCCGGGTAGTAGCCAAGTTCCTCCCTCCTCCATCTCCTGAACTGAAGAAGTTGCCATGAGTTACGGAGGAGGCAGGTTCCATGAACTCATGAATTACAAAGTTCTCAGGCATTGTGGACACCTTTAGTCCCTGGAAGCAGAATCCGGTTTCAGTGCTCTCGGCATTTCACTCCAGCAGCGTGGGGTTTCTCTCCGCTGCATGCGAGCTGTGCTGTGCACAGTATGTGAATCAGAAGCAAAGAAGCAGAGAGGCTGCAGGTGAGCAAAGCCAAGAGGCGTCCTGGGAAGGGATGTGGCAGGGAGGAGACAGTCTTGCCAGCACTTTGATGGAGTGCTTCCTGCACCGTCTGTAGCCCTTTTGCTCTTAATCCAAATGAGCTGGATTGAAAAGTTCAACCAGAGTTCAGAAGTTCAGCGCTGAACGGGACCTACCTGGTTTCAGCCTGGGCTGCGTGCAGGGTGCAGCTGCCCCATGTGGGAGCCTTTTCCCTTACCCGCTGTGTGGAAGCCCTGTGCCTCTTCCTCTATGCTAAGCAACAGTCTCCAGCTGCTGGGAAGCAGTGAGCAGTGCTTTGGAGCCCTCCTGCTTACTGAGTTAAGAACCTTACCTCTACCTAGGATGGGGATTTTAGGCGATTACAGTGACTGCAGGTGCCCAGCTGCAGCTGCTTCCACACCTTTCATCCCTTGCCATTTCCCATCAGGACTGGAGGCAGATTTGCTCACAGCACCGTATACAGGGGTGATGGAGACTGCAGGACTAACCAGACCTGTGAGCTGTGCAGCTGCGTTGCTGCCTGGCGTCCTGCTGTACTCGAGGGGGAAGCAGGGCCCCGGGGTGAGCTGCTGCTCCCTGAGATGAGCAGTTCTGACCCTCTCTGTCCAAGAGACAAAACTCTATGCCCTGAAGTAATGACTTTATCCCGGCAGACTGGGTGCCTCTGGTATCCCTGTGGAGGCTCCATCCTGACAGCCCTCAGCTGGTCAAGAAAATTCAGACCATCTGCCAGCGTGTGTTTGCAAGTGTTTGTAAAAACACTGCAAGACAAACTAGGTGGCTGGATGCAAGGCATAGCTGGGTGAGTTGGCTAGAAAAGCGTGTAACAAATTTGCAAAACACAACCTTACATGGACAGCAGAGTTTTGAGAAAAGTCTTGCATTAGGCAACATGTTTTGAAGTTTTTGTATGAGTTTTGTGGGTTGTTTTTACTCTCAGGAAGAAAAGAAAAAAAATAAAAAGTTCTGTGAAACAGTAGGAACTGGAGTTAGTCAAAAAGGAAAAGGAACTTTGTAGACTGACTGCTCCCAGGCATCAGGCTTTTGCCATTGCTGAATCGAAGCAGAAAAAAAAAGCAAACAAAATGGAATAAGTTTGAGGTTAGGACAAAGCAAGTATTAAAAGCGCTAAGAGCAAATGTGCTTCAGGAAGGGAAAGCGTCCAAATGTCTGTTTCAGCTAACAATGAAAAACCCCAGCCTGCAGTCCCCCAAGGAAGCCAAAAGCCTGGACCAGAGGGCTGGATTAGACCTGCTCAAAAGAGAAATAACAAAAGCTTTAAAATCAGGCCATTACTAAATCCTCCTTCCTATGCAGAATTCGGGTGCTCACTTCCAGCCCCCACACAGAAGCAGAGAGGTTTCTTAAAAAGCCACTGTCTGCCTAAACCTGCACACAGTGCTGATGTGCATCTCCCATTTGCACATTCACTTCTCTCCCGGTGAGATCATTTATAGTCACGGACACACTTTCCCATAAGCCTTGGATCATGTGAACAGAATGGTGCTTGGCTGCTGACGTTTTAAAGTTGGGGATTTTGGTCTTTCTTCACTGTGACTTTAGTCTTGTAATAACAAAACTCGTACCACAGCCCTCCACCTATTGCAAGGGAAATGTAAGAAGAAGGACCTGGGCCCGTGTGCCTGTCCACTGGCCCTGCACATCTCCCGAGGGAAGCTGCCCGATTTCGATTCCTTGCCAAATTCCAAACTAAGGAGCTGCTTCTGGTATCTCTGAACTCTCCATGCATTTGAAATTAGAGACTGGAGTCTCTCTTGCTTCCTGTCCTAATGTTGTTATGTAAGAGATTCCTCTAATGCACATCATAACATGTAAAGGTCAAAAGCGACTAATTTAATGCACGCAAATGATGGATCTTGTTCCATGCTCTCTCCCTTATCTCTTCTGCTCTTGCTTCTAAGTGTCATGACTATCTTAAAACTCCTCAAAGCAAAAGCTACAATCTGGTTGTGTGCAAAATAAAAGTGGCTTAGTTTCAATAGCAGGAACCGCCAAGCGTGCTTCATTTTCAAATTTGTATTGTTCAAGAGTGCTGAGGAAGAAGAGCACGAGGAAGAGGTGCTGCTGTGGTGTGGGCTGTAGCTGCCTGGCATTGCAGGCCTTCCATGCAGGTCTCGAGCGTGTGCCAGGTGCCTTGGAATAGCACATTACATGTGGTCTCTGTTCGAAGTTCCTAATGTCTCAAATTTGCATGATGCAAATAAAAGGTAACAGCTCTTTGGGGAGAGGATGACAGATTGAGGTTACATTAAGACTATGGGATTACTCAACAGAGGCATGCAAACATCGCTGGACAAAGTTTATCAGTCTGTTCCAAATTCTAATTTGTTGAAGTATTGTTTGTGCAGATTACGTGAGGGTTTTACTTTGGATCTCTCTTTTGTCTGAAAAGACTGCTTTTTCTCTAAGGACTACTATTCTCTCTGTATTGGTAGCAAAAGATTTAAAGCCTAACAAAACTCCAGGCCACCCAGCCAGCGAGTAGGATTTCCAGTAACTGATTCTGGATCTGAGATCTCCCTCTGGTTTGCCAAGCCAAGCCTAAAACTTCAGATGGTAAAAAACAAAAGCTCTTTGCCAGCCGTAGTGCTTCACAAGGATTTGCAGTTGTGGTCACTCCATTCTAGTACCTTTTACATATGCAGGTTGTGCCTTCCTGCACCAGCAAGCTGGAAGAGTGTTGTACAGAAATAATAAAGGAAATTTGGGCATATGAAACTACATAACTAGAGCAGAAACCCATCTCATGCAGAAGAAAAAATTTGCTTATCCACTGGAAGTAAATGAATGCCATTACAGAGTTTATTTTATACTGAGCCCAGCCTTTGTAACTGGCTTTTATTCAGGCCAGCTGTTGAAATGACACTTCTCAAGAATTTGCATGTTGGATGGATTCAGACTTGGAGCTGCATGCAATGAAGGGTTTCAGATGGACAGATCACAACTTGCCAGCAGCCCGGAAGACTGGCCCGGATCTGTTTCATGATACTGGAACTCACGGCAGGTGCCATTGGGTTCAATAAAGAGGTGCAGCTTAGAAGTTCCAGAAGGAAAACCACACTTTCCAGTGGGTTTGTTTGAGCCGAGGGAGATTTGCCCATGGTCATTGCTTCCTTTCAGAAAGACGTGACATGGGGAGGTTAGGGTGGCCATTCTGCTTAAATGAAAACCTTTCCTTGATGATGAAGCTTGAATTGAAACATATCTATGTTCTGTTTTGGTAGGTACTTGACCCGCTGGTCCGTCAGATCTGCAAAGCCCATCTGGAAGAGGGGCCCTAAGTGGTGCAAAGTTCCCATGCCAGTCGGACACCCTATACTCAAGGATAATGTCAAATATACACACAAGCCTATCGTGTTAAACCACTAGGCCCAGTGGAACTGGCATAGATGGTGAGCACAGCTATTTTAAACTTGTCTGTCCTTTTTGCAAGTTTGTCAGTACCCACAGTTTTCTTATTTCAAAACTCCCATTAATAAATATCCTGTATGATCGCTAGTGCATAAGCAGTGATCTGCTCGTTTGGGAGAAAAAAAAGAATCAGCAAAGCAAAATTTAATGTGCAGAAGGATTTGGAAGCAGCAGGAGACAAAGCTTTTACCTCAAAAATAGAAAGAATCTGATGATTTGTGTTTCATTGCAGTCCAGTAGTGGGTTTGGATAAGGTTGTTTCCTTCCTTCTCTAGCAGTAAATACTCTCCATATATATGTGTTTCAACTCAGATTTGCCTCTTTGGGGCTTTTGTACTTGTGACACTGAGAGAAGAAAAAACCTCATGCAGCTCAGTGCTTCTTTGGCAGTGATGCAAATTATGTTAATGACTACTGAAGTGAAGTATTTTTATAATCTGTGCTATCCATAATGTGAAGCAGAACACGTGTGGTAATGGCTGGCGGGCGTTTGGCAGCCTGTGTGCATCTTACACATCCTCTCAAGGATCCGTGGCTTGTGCTTCGCTCCCAGATCGAACAAATACAGAACGTTTACATCTTTAATGATTCAGTCTGTTTTTTTCTCTTTGCAAATACATTTGCCACAAGTCTCTGTATCAGTGATATAGCTGCTTCCTAGTATAGTTTGGGGCTGCCAGATGTGCACTATTTTCTGTTGTATAACTAAAGGGTAACCGTATTTCTCCCTCTGTACAACATATCCAGGTGTCTTCCGCCCACTGACAACTTCTGCTTGGGAAATTCTAGATACGGACCTGGCATGAAAGTCTCATTAAATTTATCCAGGATGTTACTGCTTTGGCTCAATTTCTTTGATATGTAGATGGGAATTAGAAATCACAGCTTTTTTTTTTTAATTTACTGCTATTCTACTGAGCCTTGTATTGCTTTCATCAGAATCATCTGTTAATGCCACCTATTGGCATGGAGATGAACAAGGGATGAGGATAAACCCAGGAATATTACTGAGGAAATCAAATTAGATTATAATGGTTCTTTTTAGTCATATTTTGTGAAATGGAAGTCCTAGATTCAGTCCCTTGAGCTGGCCAAGATCTTTTGGCTTGGGGAGACAGAGCCAACACTTCATCAGTTATACTGAGATAAAATCTCTGGCTGACCCTCTATTTTATGAAGCTTTGAAACCTACATTCCTTCAGAATGGAGAAGATCATTCTTTCTTCTGCACTTCTCTTAGTTCCAGTAGTTCAATGACTCTTAGTAATGGAAAAGTCCATTAGTAAAGTCCTTTACCACTGGGTAACAATTGCCTTGAGACAAATCTGAGCAGGTTTTGCAAACCACCAGGTGATGGCTGCAGTTAATTTTTTTTTCAACGATACCATTCTCTGCCAGGAGCTGAAAGAAAAGCTAATTTTGGTGAGTGCTAGTATCTGAAAAATAAGATACCCATTTCTCTTCAACATGTATTTCTGGAGTTCTGGGCTTAGCACGGAGTTCCCAATAGTATGTATCAGCCTTCTCCTCTGACTTCAAGGCAGAAACTCAATATTGAGTTTGTCATTCACGAGTGACAGACAACAGTCATTTGTGTTGTCTCCAGATGAGTTTTTCTATAAGCATAGGGTCTGTGCTTTCAGACACATGGCCTAGGTTTGATCTCTGACCTAGGGCTCTGCCCTTCCTGGAAGAAATGTCATTGCTATGTTAGGGATCTTCAGTGACACGTTACAGGGAATTCACTGTGGAGCCAAGGGAGGATTGCACATAGTGAAGTCCTAGGAAACAATCAGGGCCAGAGTCCAGACAAAAAAAAATCCTGCATGAAGTGCAGAGGTTTCATATATTTAATAGAATAAGCAATAAACACATTTACAGAGATAACATCTAAACATTCTTGAGTCGTCAGCCCAGGCAACAGGGTCACAGCATGAAGGGCAGATCTAAGTTCTTCTCACCGGTGCCAAAGTAGACATAGCCATATTGCTTGGTCATTGGGACATGGTAGAAGGTCAATCCCAGCCACAGCAGGCTCCTCAGCACCACCACCATACCTCCCTTTTCAAGCTGGACAGCCCAGGAGCCTGTATTGAAAAGGTGCAAATGAGAGAAAAGCAACATTCCTAGAGCAAGATGTCCATAAACTGGGAGAAGGATCGTGGTGGGTTCTGCCTGATGAGTTAGCAGTGCACAAGGCTGCATCAGCACAGCAGAGTTTCAGAAACCAGAAAAGAGAAGAACCACACAGACCAAAACCTTAATGCCCTCTATTGTCACTTCAGCATTATAGGCTGCCCTCTTATTTTCTATATGTTTGTTTCTAGTTTCACTCAGCAGCACATTCCCACAGCTGAGAGGGTAGTGTGGTCTGCATCATGGGAAGGGACAGAGCCCTGGAGCTCTTTACCCTAAGAGAGAACAGCTACTCCTGGCTACCCTTGAGAGTGAGCAGCAGTTACTCAACAAGATCTACAAACTTCTTGGGCTGGCTAACAGGCTGTCTGAGCTATATGGCAGTCCCGGGCAAATAGGTATAGATACAAAAGTCCTTCCCAAAATCCTAGCATTAGCAGTGAAAAGAGAAAGAAGGCATTTTCCAGCACCCACGGAGAAACTGTTTTCCAACTTTCCAGCATCTAGAGAAAATTATTTTCCCTGATGCAGGTACTGGAAAAGAGAAAAGAAGACGGACCTAAGAAGCAGGGTATTTCTAATCTCAGAAATTTACAGAAAAGGTTAATTCTCTTCAGCCTTTCTGGCTCCCCCATGGAAGGGGGCGTGCGTGGTAAGGGCAAAGGGATTAGTTTCAGTGTTAATTTTGCTTTGGCTCGGCAGAGGAGGTTCTGAGCCAGTGTGAAAATGCAATTTCTCCTGGATGCAAGGAGTTTTGAGCCACTGAGTATTTGTTTTGTGCCTGACATGACAGCCTGGGAACAATGCCGGAGGGGAGAGGGCAGCAGTATCAGCTTCGACTCAACATGAAGGGCAAGGAACTGCCAGGAGAAGAAAGCTTGAGCTTTAGGACCAAACCAGTAACAGCTAGAAACTAAAATGTAGGGAAGAAGGTTCCTGCTGAATCTCTGTTGTCGAAAAGCAAAAGCACCAAGCCCAAATCACTAAAACTGCAGTTGGAGCTGTTCAGATACTCTTGGCCTGGAGTCCAGCTGTGAGCCCATCTGCACCCAAAGCCAAAACCGCTACTTCCAGAGTAAGCCCTAATGTATCAGGCCAGCTAGACGGCATTCAGCCTCATAGATAATTTTAGGCTCATCAATTTATGCTGTGACTCATGCATATTCATGTCCCAGTTAGCCTGGGGACAGGCTTTTGTGATGGCTCTCAGCTGCCAGTCAGTCCTCCCCCTCCCAGGAACTCCTGGCCAATTTCAGTCCCAGCTGACACAGGACTCTCAGTGGCTGAAGGTCTTAAATGCAGCAAGTCCCTCCAACAGGTCTCCACAAGACAGGGCTGCGCAGAGCTCCCAGAGCCGCCTGTTTGCTCTCCCAGCAGCTGAGCACCCCACTGTTTCCCCTGTCTCTTTCAGTAGTAAGTTCCACAGGTTTCTAATCTCATAATATACACAGCATAATTCCTGTGTCATCTTTGACTCGTTAGTTTTTAAAGTATCCTCTTCAATTTTGCACAAAAAAAAATAACTAAATGAACAGCAAGAACCCCCTACATTCTGGGACAGTCACTGAACTTTCTGACCAACTGATTCTGACTACAATATAAAAGCACAAAGGAAACACTCACGGCCATTAAAGACTCAGGAGATTTCAGCACTGGCAAACTTAGTTCTGACTCACTCCGCTCTATGTTTCCACTAAAGACAAACAGCTGGAATTGCAGTAAAGCAAAGCACTACCTAACATGGGGCTGAATCAGCACAGGTGTTTGCCATCTTTGCAGCATCCTTGCACTGTCACATTCTTTGCAAGGTCCTATTTAAAACATGAGCTAGCGACTTCACAAGACAAGGCACCTATAAATCTCCTATGCAGTCTCCACTCATATGGACACAAGTTGGATTGCATCTTTGTCATACTTGGAATAAGTAAAAAGTATTATGGTTCAGCCACTACCAACACTAAAGTGTGATTACAAGTTGCGACTAACTGATTGAGTCTACTACAAAATCTGCATGTACTTCAGAATCTTCAGTACTTGGACAGAATGGAAAAAATAAGTAGAAGCACAGTTCACTAGGTAGAAGAACAGAAGAATCCCATGACTGAAGCACTACAGCCATCTGCTGTCAAAACCCAAGCTTTCAAACAACTTCTTGAACTTTGTCTCTACAAACTTTCATCGTTTGCTAGTGGCAGCCACTGAACTGTGCATGGAGGTATTGGGAAAAAAAGTAGCAAGAAACTAGATGTGAATGTGTGACAAATAGCTTGTTCATTTGTCCTTTGGACACCCAACTGACTGCTCTTTCAGCGTAGGGTTCTTGCAGTTTTGAGATCTGCAAGCCTGTCTGTGAAATGCCCATGGTTCTTGCTGCAATTTCACACGTTGCTTTGCAGAGAGGACTGTAAGCTTTTGGAATAGTTCCTCCAAAAAGGAGCTAAGGGAACCAAGAACGCTTACTTGTTTGATTTTGGACCAGTCCATCAAGAAGCAAGTCTATCAAGTGTAGGGCTGTGCCGTGCGGGTGGTGAAAGCCTTCAGGGATTACCCAGTCTCTTAACACCTCCCAACACGCTGAGAACATCCAGCAGCCTGAGCGTGTGAGGGCTTGTGGAACACATACACAGTCTCTATTATAAAAATAGCTAATGATAAACTCTCTGCTCCAAACTAGCTACAGTCAAAGAACAAAAGGAAATGCCTGCAGGATGACAAGTGGGAAAGATGAGAGGAAAAATAGGGATATTAATGCTGTTAGGAATGATATCTGGATTCAGACTTCTTTTTGTTGAACGAATTCACAGAGAAGGTGCAGCACATGGAGCTCAGCTTGATTAAATCCCCATTTAATCAATTGCCCCCTGGAGCAATGTAGTACAAGCCCATGATCTCAGAGCACGTGCCCGGTGTCACACAGGCTTGTCCATCTCTGCAGACTATTCATCAGCTCCTTTCTGATCACTGATCAGGAACTTCCCTGCCACCTTCAGCTCTGGCAGGAAGCACAGATGTCATTGCAGACAGCTCCATTCACTTTCATGCTAAACCTCTGAAAGATGTGATGTGCAGCTGCTTCATTCCTTGCAGTCTGCCCCAGTTGCAAGCTCCCAAAGGGCTCAGATTTCACTAGTGGGAGTCTTTGGGAGAATATTAAGGTTATGTTGTACACTCCAGCTCTGACTTCGATTCTTGGTTTTGTATTTAGTTCTATGCAAACATCGACAGTTCTGCTGATGTTGCACAGTAACGCTTCCTGGGAAATGAGAATCTGAACACACACAGAAAACAAAACAGGTCAGTCAACACCAATCCCAGCAGGGCCAAAGCAACAGTGGCTGGAAACAGGAAGAATTAAAAGTAACTGCCTGGAACTATAATGTAATTTCCATTCACATTCTGCTCTCGGGCATGATGATGACCAGTCTTAGAGCTGCTACTTCTCCTGCACAGCTGAACAGCAGTAGTAAAAACGCTCCCTTCCAGCTTTTACTCAGCAGACCACCAAGGTGACTTCTCTCCTCTAGGTATCAGTGATAATTCAGTTTACTTCTCCAGACAATGCACAAAACCTGTTCAGAAACTGCAGAGTGCTGATGTGTGCCTTCTAGGAAGATATCAGAAAAAAAAAAGTTTTGCAATACATCTCCTGATTTTGACCCTTTTTCTTTAAAGTTCAGGTGAATTAGAGCTCAGTATCTCAGATACTAATTTCTACCATACCTCACCATGTTAGCAGCATTCAAGGAAATGTTTCAAGTTAAAAAAAATAATGTCTGATTTCAAGAGACGCTCGGCTCAAATTTCATGATCTTCAAACAAGATGCTTTTTCAGGCCCATCTCTACTTCTAGGAGGATTAAATAGCCATGTCATAAATCACTTTAAAATTACTTTAATCAGAAGCCAATGAGCACAGCAGTATAAAGTGGCTCAGGAGAATTAGGAAAATTACACACTTAGGTTATCCTGTGTTTTTTACTTCCCTGCTTTTACAAATGACTCTTGGAGTAGGATGATTGCATGAGAATATACAGGTCAGGAATTAATATAAAAACACAGAAGCGGGATGCTGGGCCCTCATCTGTGTTACACTGGCCCAGTGCATCACAAGGCAGTTCCTGCTCTCATCATTACCTCTGTGTCAGGCAAGATGTTTCTTACTTGGAGACTGAGCATCAGTCTATAATGTGCACCAAGACTCCTAAATAGAAATTGTCAGGAAATTAAAGAATTAAAGTAATTATCATTTGCATTGGAGAGAATACAGCTAGGAGATGGCAATAGATGCAGACTAAGATGTCTAGTAAGAGCTGTCTTTCCTAGAGTTAAATACTGCTTTTAAGTTACATATAAGTGTGAGCTGTAGCCTGTAACGTCCCTAAACCAAGCAGCATGTTTAACTCCCCAGTCCCTTGCTCATCAGGCAAAGCTTGCTGAGGGAACTAGGGGTCATTGCTCTCACGCTACAGATTTTTCACAGTAACACTGTGAGGTTTCTATTCTTCAAAATATTTCCTTTATTAAAAAAAAAAAGGCAAGTTAATTCGTAAGCTGCACCCAGCAAACCTCAGTAAGCCAAGCACTGTCTGTGCTGAAACTATTGCCTGTTGCTGCTCCAGAAGGGAAGGGAGGGAGCTGCTGTGTGGGAGGAAAGAGCATGGGAAAAATATCCGCTGGATGAAGATCTGGAGCTTCCTATTCCCTCTTTGGAGCAGGCTGAAACCTCCACCCCTCCACACATAGGCAGGAATTCTGAGGAGTTCCTTACATCTTTCCCAAACAAGAAAGTGCTTTGAAGATCCTGATGCTCACCCAGTGTTAAACCGCTGCCTGTTTTATGGCCCTTCAACAGCTGCCAGGAAACAGGGCTGAATTTCAAAAGTCAACCTCCTTCTCAGCTCTGTCTTACTTTCCAGTCGCCAATAGAAATCCCTGTCTCATCCCCCATGTCTGTCTGGGCTATGGGCTGAATCTTGTAATTCACAGAGGCAATGGGGTGCGTGTGACATTAGCTTTTAAACAAAAGCCTTTTAAGAGGTCTGCGCTCAGAAGGACTTTCCTGCCATGACCACTCCACTCTCAGTATGACCTCTCATAACATTGCTGCTTTGGAGGTGATTCAGCAGTACCTCATTTTAGAACAATCTGGAGAAGAAACAGCTTTTAAACCTAAACAGTCTGATACAGAGGCTTCATGTACCAAAGCTTCACACAGGGTCATAAAAGCACCAGTATCAACTTCTCAAAGGAGGCCAAGTCCGAAGGAAGAGTGGCCACCGCAGAGCAGCCCTTACTGCTCACAGGTCACTCATCACTCACCTCCACCGAGGCAGCCGCCGCTCGGCCTGTGGCGCCAAGCTCCAATGGGGCCACGCAGCACCCGTGGGATTTGGCCCCAGTGCCGCAGGGCGCTTCCTGCTACTCTTCGTTTGCTCTCTGCAGGGAACGAAGACGAATGGCAAAGCAGAGCAGATGCAAAGATAGGTCACTGGGCTCTGGCTCTTGACAAATTTCACTGCACAGACCTTGCACGCAGAGCCCAGCAGCCATAAGGATACATCCAAACACTCTTTGTGGGGCTCAGACCCCTTCACGCCACTTACTGGCTGCAAACTAATTCTATTTTCACTTGCCTGACACACCACCTGCACCCCATATGTTAACACTGCTGTCAATATTTCCAATTCCCCATATAACTATTTAATAATAATTAAATAAAAACACAGACTGGTTGCAGGTTCAGTACTATTTTAAAAAGCCACCAGAGCCAGGAAAGTGGAGCTTGCAAACAGTCAGATGCTGCCAAGAGGCTCTTGCACGGTCCTAATGCCTGCCATATTTTGACATAAAAATTCAATGATGCCCAAACCTCAGAGTAAAATAATCTCACTTCAGAGGCCTTTTCTCTCTGTTTTCCTCTCCCACTGGGGACTTCTCTGCAGCAAGAATGTTAAAGACAGGCCTAGGCCTTTTGATCATGCACAAAGTACCTGCTTGCTGCCGACGAGACTGACTCTGGGGCTGCAGTGCTGTCCCACATTCATAGTATTCAGGTGCCTCAGAGCACTGGGTAAAATTCAGGCCATAGTTGGACAGCTGACACTGTGGCATAAACCAGCTGAAGCAGCTTCTGCTTCAAACACTTTTCCCCTCCACATCACTCCTTCATCACAGAGACGGCCAGAGTGTTTGCTCACTGCTCAGTGAACCAGGTCAGCGAAATGATCTGGCTGAAAATAGTCTCACCAAAAATAAAGAGCTATTTTTCCAGCTGGAATCTGGCTGCACAGCCAGCAATGCCAACACAAGAGACAATGCGCAGACAATGCACAGACATAAATAAAAAGCAGAGGATGGGAAGGGCTGAAAATGCTAGCACAGAAGTAGTGCACATCAAAGTACTGCCATTCTTTTAGTCCAGTTAGTTAGCCCTCTGGTCCTAAATCCACCTCATAATCAGAACAGAGCTAGAATTCTTTCTCCCTAGAGAGAGAAAAAAAAGAAAAAAAATGCAGATTTTGCACACAGAGCATCTGGAACAAGGATTTGGAGTGGGGCTGTGCACTAGAGGGAAGAGCAAGACAAAACACAATCAAAACTTATGAGGAGTGGGAAAAGCTGATCAAAATCCGAGCTATTTGAATTCTGACATCTAAGGCACTGATTATTGTATCCTGCACCCTCCGTAGCAGATTCAGAATCTCGGCGTGGCGAAGCTCCCTCTTGCCAAAGCGCAGGTTTCCGCCGGATCCCTCCACACTCCATATTTCTTGTTGAGCTGGTCGCTGTGGAAACGTTTTTGGAGCGTGCCGGGAGTCACGTAGCACCTACCTGGGGAGCCCCTGCATTAATCCGTCACCTTCGCAGGCTCCTGTGAGCCTATTGGCTAAGAGGAAGAAAAAGGAGCCTCTCGCCCCTCCTTGCTCCAAATGAAAGACGCTTCCTCTAAATCTTGCTACAGGATTTCAAGCTCAATTCAGCTTCTTTGGGGCCTTTGTCACCAAACAAATGTGATGTCTTTGAAAGAAAGATTAACAGTTTGATGAAAGGATGCAATAGGCAGCTTTGTTCTAGCCTTCTTCACCCGCGAGCTTTCGGTCACTGTCACTTTCTTAACCAAGGGGGAATATCTGTCTGACTCTCAGAGGAGATTACAGCCACTTTGTAGGATTCTGCCTCTCCTCCTCACAAAGCCTGTGCTGAGGAAGTGATGGGGAGGAGCGGGCTGGACTAGGGGCGAAGAACCTCATGTTGATCTCCGAGTTCTGCAGGAACACAAAGCGGGCAGCACTGGGGATCAGGATCGGTGAACACTTGGAGCACATCCGATCCACTCTGCCGCTGGAGGGGCAAGGCTACCAGCCTCAACACCACTGTGGTTATACATCCTATCTCACCAGTGAGCAGGACTAGCTAAAAGGGCTTAACACAAGGAACAGATGGCGTGGATCATAAACTCAGGGCGTTTTCATAATTAGTTCAACATTAATTCTAGCCCAAATTAACGGTTTACCAGTTCCTGAGAAGACTGTCACACAGAGCCTATCTACAGCACCGTTGTGCTGATCTGTGAGCTGCTTCTGGGTGCTGAAGACAACTAAGCATCTCCTAGAACCTGGGAGAGCCCGGACACTTCTCTACAACGCAGCTGCTGTACAAATACACCCACAGATCAATCATCCCTGACTATTTTCCCTCTCCACACCACCACATACCTCTTCAGTATGCTGAATCTCAACCCATATGATATATATGTACAGCAAAACAAGCCAATGCCTCTTGACTCCCTCTCTGCAAAGGTTCTGTGGTCAAAGGAGCAGTGAGCAGAAGGGAAAAGTCGCACACAGGCTGGCACTGACACCTGCTCAGTCCACGGGAACTGCCACTTCTGCAGAGTTCATCCAGCAATCCATTGTTCCTGGCATGCGCTGACCCGGCAAGGGCTCCTTCTGACCTCCAGCAACAGAGGAGCTGCCCTGGGCTTTCCGTGCTGGGCATTTTTTCACCATTCCCTGGAAAAAGGGTTAGTGCAAGGTTTACCCATGTGGTGATAAAACTACGTCTACTAAGAGGCTCTACCTGCCTTTTCCAAAAGTGCAACAAGAAATTTGTCTCCCTTTTCACATCCAATGAACCAAGAACTGAAATGGAGACAGGCTGTATGGTGTTTTCTTTTACTGAGGAAGAATAAACTTTTAATACAAGCCCTGGAAAGCTGCTGACAAGACTGTGCTTCTGTCCTGCTCATTTCACTGCTGCAGTGAGGAGGGCGAAAGACTCCACCAGAGCTCTCAGCTGATGGGCAACCCCACTCCAGTATAAACTCACCCAAGGCCTCTGACTAAACAAGCCCCCTGAAGCGACAGAAACCTAGGACCCAGAAGCAGTGAATGTGCCGCTTTATTACCCAGAGACACAAAGCCCAAGGTAAACAGCCTTCCTTCCAGAAACCAAGGCAGTTCGCAGACAGACAGTTAAAAGCTGTAGTACTCTCTGGCGCTGGAGTCCTCCTGCTGTGCTGCCACAGGAGAGATTCCAGCCTAATGCTAAACTCCTGAGCTGGCAGCACCCCAGGCTCGCGAGGGACGTGGCGTCTTGCTCCCAGGAGAGTCTTGTGGCTCCCTAAAGGGGTGGCTCTCACAGCCTCTGTAGGTTCCACAGTGCACACACAGCACTAACAAAAAGGATGATGTGTCCACCTTTGAAGGAGGAAGGAAACTTCTGTTTGTCCCCTGCATGCGTGTGACCACTGAGGATGCTAAGAAAGCTCCTGGAGAGCTCACTGCCTAAGCTTGGAAGGGGCACAGTGCCTTCTCCATACCTACGATTCAAGAGGTCAACATACCACACACAGTCTGGGCCCTCTGGCCTCACCTTCCACTCAAGCCGATGCTCCTCTCCGCGCTTTCCTTTCTCACTTTACTTTTGTGTGGTTTCCTTTTCTGCACTCCACACCGAGGATGCTGGCACCATAGTGCACCCTGCTGGAAAGCTGCAGGTAGGGCCATCCTAAAATTACTCCCATTCCCCATTGCAGTTTTACAAAAGGAATTCAGGTACCAGATAAAAAACTCTGCTTTCCTTAATAAACCGCTACACTGCCTATTCAGTTTGCTTCCCATATCCAAAGGCCTCCAGCTGTTCCGATCCACACTCATCTCCTGCCCTCCTTCTGCCTCACTGTGTTAAAAGGCTTGTTTGCAGAACAAATTGCCTAAACATCAGATAACCTCATGGAATATCGCAGCTCAGCTTCCCAAATTCCCCAGTCCTAAGGGCCACTGCTCCCAGCCAAGAACGAGGATAGCTGTACACCACATGAGATACGTTAGGTGACATTTTGAGGCACCTCTTATTTCCAACCCCCCTTCCCCCAATGCAGCACTCGTTTCTCATTCATTATGGGTCTTTTAGTTTGGATTTCGGTGAGACAGCTTGAAAAGCCTTGTCCCCGTGTGGCTCTTGGCAAGCTAAGGACTAAAGTGCTCTTGCTCTCAGCTTTCACAGAGCTGGGGAGGTGCTGCTTTTTGTTAAGCAATGAAAGGGGAGGGCTCAGGTCACATCTGTGAAATGTTAACAGGGAAGGGAGGCTGGGTGAAAGTAGGTGGCCAGCACAGCATAGCACTTTGCTGGATTTTGCAAGGCCGCTGGGGAGATAGGCAGCCATTTGTCTTGGAGCCCTGATAAGAGGCCAGCTTGCTCTGCGCTGGCTGGCTGAGGGCTGTAAATACCTCTGCAGACACAGACTCTTCACATGGCTGGAGACAGAGACTGATAGCAGATTAATCGCTGGGGGGGTCGAAAGGCAGTTAATTAGGTGTGTTAATGCACAGAGATAAAGCAGGTTCATGTCTCCTGGCCTTCTCCCCTCTACCTCTGCACCTGGGTTTTGGGGGCAGCTGTGACGAGGCAAGCAAAATGGCCCTTCCAACTGGCCAAAGGAAGCAGAGCAAGACACTATCTCCCCCTAAAAAATGCAGCCTCTCCATCTTTAAGGGCCCATTAAGCACCAGCTTTTGCTAAACTGATAAAGCATGTGCTAATGAAGCTCAGAGGACAGGAGGTTAGGGTTTTAACCCAAGCTACTGTTCAGCAAGTTTACAGAAAGGCTATTGCCAAATGTACCCGGCCAAGGAAATGGTCACAAATCCCTTTGTCTGTAATGCTCCAAAAATACTTCCTTTCCTGAGTGGCTGTTACCTCCTCCACAGTCCAAGTGGTGAAGGAGCTGAAACGAGCTCAATCCTAGGTAGTTTTCCCCCTCCTCTAGCAAAAATCTCGAAACAAGAGGACAAGACTGTGATCCATCCTGCTGCTCTGGACCCATCTAGGATATTGCCATGAAATCTCACCCTGCATTACACAAAGGCCATCTGAGGGAGCTTCCTTTCAGTTCAGCCTGCAGAATGGACAGTGCCCAGTCAGGACTCTTCTCAAGCCCCTTTGAAGACCTCAGGCATCTTAGTTCAGAAAGCAAAGCCAGCTGCCCTGGGCGCTGAGTCTCCACTCCCTGTCACCTTTGTGTCCTCGTCACTGAAAACGAGGAAGCCCGGGCTAAACAGCAACCTCCATAGCCGCTGTCAAGGTTATGGCCAAGGGGATAAGAAAATCATCCCCTGGCCATTAAATTACATCAGCTATTCATGCCTGGGACTAATAACTTACATTTGCATTTGGCTAAAATACACCTCCGAGAAGGACATTAGATACGAACAGACATAGAATCATCCATTGTCCTTACGAGTAAATAATCATTTCACTGTTAAAATTTGCATCTATTATTTGATTTCAGTTTTTCTGGCTATAATTTCCAACTGCTGGTTCCTGTTATGCTTTTGTCTGCTGTACTAAATAGACTTTCAGTACCCAATACTTAAGTTCCATGGAGTATTTACACAGCATGATACAGTCATTCTCATGTTCTTTTCCCTAAGATAAACAAATTGAACTGTTTATGTCTCTCACCAACCCTCGAATCATTTTGGGCTCTTTTTCTGCAACCTCTCCAGTTTTGCAATGTGCAGTAATCCAGTCCTGATCCTACCAGTAGTATATGAAAAAGTAAAGTCACCTCCCTATTCCTGTTCGCTACGCCCTTGTTTATACATCCAGGGATCACACTAGCCTTTTAAGTCTCAGCATCAGACTGGGAGCTCATGGGGAGTGGGACGTGCCTGGATTTCCTTTCAAAGCCACAACTTCCAGAATGCAGTTCTCAAAGTCTGCTCATACTCCCTGCTCTTAGATACAGACTTTGCAGTTAGCTCCATCAAAGTGCATTTCATTTAAGTCCAGCTTACTGGAACTCTCTTGCTGTCCTCTCCTTGTCTCTATTTGTCTTTCCATCAATCCTTTGCTTTTAGATCACTTAGAAACATGTAGAAAAATACCGGCACAACACTAGTCCCCACTAAAACCCCTTCCGAATCCCTCCAGAAACTCTGAATTACAACTACTAATCAAGATCAGTTTGTAGGAATATTCCTGCAATGCTGGAATGTATTATAAGTCAGCATCACAAATATGCCACAAGTCTCCCAAAGTAATGATTTCAGGAGTCAGTTATCTGGCCCTGCCCCTTTATTTTTTGATCCTCAGTAAAGGTTGTCTAACTCTATCCTCCCTTAATAAACAGTCTGAAAACCAACTGAAATGGATTTATTATCTACATATGATGTGAGTCTATATTCCTATGTCTTTCCAAATATAAACCAGAAATACAAACCAGAAACAGCATTTCTGCCCATCTGCATTCTTTTCAGCCATTTTACTATCACCATTTAGTAATAGTTTCCAGTACCATTGCTTTTCCTTTTGATACACATGAAAAAAAAAAAAATCCTTACAGTTGCCAAGCTAGCCAGCCATGGATTTCTCCCAGTTATCCTGGCTCCCTCTGTCATTTTCTAGGCATTATAAGCTCTAATGTGTATCAATCATTAATTATTCCCACTTTTCTGCATCTTTTCTTACATTCTTTTCTTTTAATTCTAATTCCTGCTCTCAATCCACCAATGAACTGTAATAAGATTTCAACTAAAAACAGCTATTTTCTGACTGAGAGTCATGACATCTGAATGAAATCTGCATAGAATAGAAATAGAAATTCTATTTCCATTCACATCTTTTCCTACGAAGAGTTTTCTTTGTCTCTGACATATCTCCCTTCCCACACTGTTTTTTAATAGTGCCCTGTTGGGAGTCTTATCCCTTATCTCCATATCAAAGTGATCTATTTGATCCAGTAATCTGTAACAAACTTTCAGGGTCAGCTTAATGCCTTTTAAAATTGTAGTTTGAAAGCAACAAGAAACTGAATTTTCCACCCCTTATTTATTTCCTCCCAAGCCTTCCATTCTGCACTAGTACCTGATGCTTTCTCCTGCTTTCTCCAATCCTTCCTTAGTATTTTCCGGATGAAGCACTGCCTGATCTGATTCTGTGGTCACAGTAAAGTCCTCCATCCCCCTCCATTTTCTCTTTCCCTATCATGTCCCTGCCTGTTAAATGTCTACTATTTCATATCTACACATTAGGTCAAGTGAAAATGCTGCAGGCATGCTAGCAATTACTGCAATTTGCTTTGCCAAATTTCATTCCGTTATTTACAAGCACATGAAAAACAGCCACAACTCTAGTCCCTAAAATGCTATTGGCCAGAGTGACAAACTCCATGCGACAGAAAGGCCCGTGCTGGCAGTGTGCCAGCTCAAAGGCTACATCTAATTGTGCATAAAGTTGAGCAGATTGCCTGCTCAGACTAGAGCAAACAGGCTTATCTGCAATGCAGACATATGGCCAGCAAAACCTACAGATCCCAGTGTGCAGTGTTGTGGCCAGCTGGCCATTTGGATCAGGATGAAGCAGTACAGTGGTGACAGAAGATCAGTATCTCAAGCCCTCCATGTTCAAAAATCATGACTCAGACTGCTCTGATTCGTGAGTTTGCCTCAGAGAGCAGATTTTAATTCTCTCATTTTCCTCTGCAATTTGGAATAAATATTTCTTTTTAATAAAGGCTAAGATTCTTACCTAATCACTTGCTTCTGGGAGCTGAGATGCTAAGAAAAAAAACAG
The DNA here is from genome assembly GCA_034781795.1 of Crypturellus tataupa. Lineage (NCBI taxonomy): Eukaryota > Metazoa > Chordata > Aves > Tinamiformes > Tinamidae > Crypturellus > Crypturellus tataupa. The sequence continues at coordinate 1,510,321 of JAWLRI010001063.1, forward strand.
AGAGGAAAAGTAGCAACATATTCTGAACTCTTGAAACACAGAGATAACCACATAGATGCACACAGAGACAGAATATGGAATGTGCAATCACCATAGATATCACCCGTAAAGGTAAGGGTGGCAGACAGTTTTGTTATAAAACCCCTCTCGTTCCAACCTTGTACTAAACTCCTTGCTTTTACATTGTATCATTTATTCAACACAGTTTTAACTTCCTTTCTTCCCACCTCTCAGCTGTCATACAAAATCTTCTCTCTGCCTCCAACTTTCCATTCTGTAAGACACCTCTGCTCTCCTACAATGACACACCATACATTTTATGGCAGTTACCTCTTTGACAGCCATGACAAATGCTCAGTCTCCAATTAATAAGAAAACGACTCCAATAGAGTTGTTAATTTTAATCAGGGAAAATCAGCCTTTAATTTCTCAGACTTGTTCTTTAGGTCTTCTAAGATGCTCAAGGAATTCTAAGGGCCAGCACAGACTGGGAGCATCATGGTTACCCAGTGGTCCATTCTTTGTGTATTTGCCGAGGGCAGGTCAGCTCTGGATACAATCACAGTTCTGGATGCAGTGATGCTTTTGGCTCTGACAGTAAGTGTTCACGGAAAGCTTTAGCCAGGAAAGGCAGGAAGTGCTTCAGGTCAAAATGAGGGATTTGCTTGAGCTATATACAATGTGCAAGCAAAGGTAGAGCATTGTAGCTGTGGGTCAGGACTAACCTGCAGCAGCAGAGCTGAAGGAAGGAGATCCAAGAATCAATCTGAATTCCTTGCAACCAGGAACGAGTAGCCTTGGCAGAGTCAGGCTGATAAAAATCAGCACAAAGCCTGTGTCTGCCCCTGTTCTTTTTTCCGTTTTCACAAGGAACCAATATTTTAGGCAACCTCAATGCTCACTAAACAGGTGGGTTGTTCTTTCTTAACATCAGATCTCCTATCTGCATGAGATATAGAAAGCAATTAGAGAGGCTACATGTCTTGTTGACCTTGTAATCAGTTCCTGACTTGCTTCCTTAGCCTGACAAGTTCATCCCATCAATCCCCACTTCCAGTCCAAAAAAAGAGCAGGGCAATGGAGCCAGAGCTGCACGTGCACCATGATCAATCTTTTACTCTTCCACTAAGAAGCTCTCAATTGCACTTGATCTTGGGTAGTCTTTGAGAAGTAATTTTGTTGAAGATACCATGATCTACACTAAGAGCAACTGCTTCCCCTGAAGAGGGTCCAAGGTTCCCACTTCCACTGACCTCAGATTGCTACTCAGATTGCAGTGTTTTTTTTCTATATGCCACTAAGTAGAACATAGCTGCAAGTTCTGAACATGACTTTGTGGGAGCCTTTCAGTCATGCCCAATTCCTTGTATGAGCTACCAGTTGCCTAGACCTTTGAACCACATGGAAAACTGCAGTTTGAGATCTGCAGTCTTTTGAAGCTGCCATTACACTATTGCAAGTCACAGACGAAGGCAGCTAAAAACAACTCTGTGACGTAAATCAGTTTCCAGGCTCTCAGCCCCTGGTGCCTGTTTCCTTCTAGAAACACTATAGATTCACCTCCTGCTGCAGTGGCTCTGTGACTTCAGGCCTCACAAAACTAATCACTTTCCCCATCACAAAAAAAAAAGGGGGGGAGAAAAGAAAAAAAGTGACAAAGCCTGAATTGCTATATGAAGCACTAAAAAAATGTGTAGGAGGTATGTAGGAGCCTACTTGCAATACTCCTTTTTGAGTCAAAAGGGCTAACTCAGTGAGCCACTGTATATAAAAATGTGCAGTCTCTCCAGACCACACCTCTGGAAAATGACTGCAGCAAGGGCACTCCCAACAAGTTGAATAATAGTTTTCATTTTATCATTGTTTTCACTCCGAATAGTCAAAAAATGTTCAGAATTCAGGCCTGAGTTCACTAGATTCTTTCACAGTTCTTTTCGGCATAGGAAAGTTTGGGCAAATGTGGGTATTTATATATATGTGTGTGTTTGTGTATTCTTATATATATAAATATATATGGACAAAGTTTGGAAAGCCATGTACAGCACTGACAGTTCTCATTCCTTCCAGCCAATTCTGTCTGTCACTGAGAGCTATTGAAGAACAGGAATAAAACAGCGAAGCCGACTGTGTCCTGACTGTGTCCCAAAGTCTTTCTAGACAGTAGGATGTGGAACTCCTTTGCTCTGACCAGAAAAGCACAGCAAATCAGCAAAACATAGTTAGAAACAAATCGTAAATCATTCCTAATTTATAAGCATAATGCTTTCCTGTAGAATTATGTGCGTTCCATATACAGATACTGCAGTAACAAGGAACATATCTGTAGACTGGTGAGATATATAAAGACTTCCTCTCACTCGGAATGAGAAACTAGATCCCACTCCGAGCTCCAGAAGAAAAACAGCCACATAAATCCAATCTGCTAACATCTCCTTAAAGCAACATCCTGTCAGAGTTGTCCCTCAGAGGCTTAAAAAAATGGATATAACAGTTGTCTTGTAGACCAGGAAGAACATGGACTGAAGACACACTGCGTCTTCCATTCGCCTTCAACACTGTGTAATGCTGTTGGAGTACAGATTATTCCATTACAGCGTTTCTGACACAGTTTATCAGAGGAAAGCTTGAATGCAACCTCTCAGAGATACCAGTTTAGTGTTAATGAGAGCTCATTTAGATAAAAGAGAGCAATACTGGGGGGATGGGAGGTGTGAAATATTTTAAACCATATAAATTCCCCTGGTGGAGTATCTCCCTCCATCGGAACACCAGCTGTCACAGACTACACCGCAGTCAGGGAGAAACGTGGTACTCTGGCAGAGAGGGAACTGAAAATACACCTCCCCCCAGAGAGTGGAACAGAAAATAATCTGTTGTAAGGATATGACAACCCTGATGCACTTACAAATCCAGTACAAGTTTCCAGTAAAGAAAAAGGTTCCTGTACAGGAGCTTCTCCCAAGCACACGAGCTCCACAGGAACCCACACATAGCCTACTCAGTGCTTTCGAGACTCCCTTTCATTCCATCTACTGACAATGCTCTCTTTACCTTTTGGGATATCATGCTCCAGAGAGTCCAGAAAGTCCGTAGATGGGTCCAGGTCAGCCTTTTCCAGGAGTGTTTTATTCTTCAGGTTAACAGGCTCAGCCAAATGAAAATAGGAACTTAACTTTTTTGCCTCTGTCAGAGAAAGACCTGCAAACAGTCATTGGTGACTATTAGTGAGCTGAGCTAACAGATATTTTATCACATAATATCTGACACAATATTTCCCCTACAGCACAGAGTGCAGGACAAAAATCATAGTCTTTCTCCAGTGAACCATATGGAAGCCCAGAAATGCTGGGTGACAGTAACACTGATGCTGTGCTCTGCACTGCCAGGTAAGCCAGGGTGATCTGTCAAGACCAGCTCTCTGTGCCCACTTGGTTACATCCTATATGGAGATGGAGAATGGTCTTCCCACCGCAGTTATAACTGTGCCAATGCCCTGGCACAAACTGTACACAGACACATGAGATTACGGGCTAAATGACTCAAAGCTATTAGTGTCTCTCCTCCCACCTTCCAGGGCTGAACAATGCACCTGAACCTGACTATAGTCACGGCTCTACAGCATGAACAAAAGCTGCACTAGCGGCACTGGATTCTCACCTCTCTCTTCATCTAACTCAGGGGGAAGAAAAAGAAAAATTGAAATCAAATCATCAGCTAGAGAGTCATCTCTGTTTGCAGACTTTACGATCAAAGTACTGCTGAAGCTGATAAAGACAATGAGAATTTACCTTCAAAGTTTCTGTTTTCATGCACAGGCCCCAGGGGAGTCTTCACAAATGAACCCCGGGGGATGATACCAACTGCTTTATCTATCTGTTCTATGGTAGCTACAAGGCGGATCTCTTCCTTGATCACGAGCTTTAAAGAAAAATACACACATATTAAAGGCTGGGCTTTCCTTGTTTTCTATACTGAAAATAAACTCAAGGTGACAATAGAAACCAAGACAGACTTATCAGCTTGGAGGATGATCATAAATCACACACTCTTCTCATGCGATAAGACAAAAAACGTGGGTAGAAAAAGACATTCTAGACTCACTATGGAACTGACTATCCCTTCCCTCATCCATCCTTTCTCCTTCTCAGTTAACCTACTTGTAACTTCTCTGTTCAGTTATAAGAAAAAGGTATCTACAGTTCCTGCATAAAGCCTCAGACAACGCAGTGTGGGTCTGTGCTGGTTGTGTATATAGGAGAAAGACTAAGAACACTGCTGAGTCATGTTTAACTCCAGGACTGCCTGAAGTACAAGTTAAATCAAGAAACTGCAGCTACTCGCAGAGGAGGACGAGAAGCTCTATGTATTCTGCCTCAAGTGAACAGGGGCGCTCTGGAGGGCAGGTCTCTTAGAAGGAGTGTGACCTGCAGCTAACGGAGAACAAACCACAGGAACGTCCCATCTTAATAGACGCAGGACAGGCTAGGTTCACACTGACCCAGTTTTTCCTAATCTTTAGGGCAACAATCGGTGGTACCAAGGTAAATGTGCTCCAGTTCTGAAGGAAGAGCCGCTTGTGAGTGGGAGGTTTTGTCAGGAACTGGCCAGATGAAGCATCAGTGAACAAATGGCTGGGAATGGGGCTGCTTGTGTGACCCATCAGCTGCGTACTACAGCACACGAGCAGCAGTCCCGATGCGCTCAGTGTGAGCAGGGAGCGGTGAGGAGACTTCACAGACCTGCATCGCATTTACCTCCTGCCTGTCCTCAGGCAACTTTTCGTCGTCTTCCACCTTGGCCTCGGTGAGCTCATACTCAAAGGAGGGATCCCCCTGGAAGCGGCCCTTGAGCGCCTCGGCCCGCGCCACCATCTCCCCGCTCGCGGGCGGCAGGAGGTTCCACTCGACGCAGTTCAAGCTGCCAGCAACAAGGAGGGCAAGGCCAGTGAGGCGCGGGGCAGCCCTGCGGGACCCCCCGCCCCTCGCGGTGCCGCCCGCACCTGTAGAGGCGGCTGCGGGGCGCGGCGAGGTCGGCGCCCAGCCCCTCGGCGATGTAGTAGGCGCCGCGGAGGCCCTGGATGCGGCCCCAGAACCAGACGCGCTGGAAGTGGTAGTCGCGGCGCAGCAGGAGCAGCGAGGCGCCGAGCGCGGCGCGCTTCTCGGGGCTGAGCCCCACGCCGCCGCTCGACACGAGCTCCAGCGCGGCGCCCAGGCACGCCGCCTCCATCCCGCCGGGA
>JAWLRI010001063.1:1515950-1555319 GCA_034781795.1 Crypturellus tataupa
GGCGCCGCTCCGGCGTCGCTCCGCGCTGCCACGGGCAAACCCTGCGCGGAGTGAGGCCGGGGGGGCCGAGGCGCGCAGCTCGGCCTCCACACCGGCCGCCTTGCGGTGCCTCGGCGGCGGCGCTGCCCAGCGGACTGTGTTCCCGCCTCCGGCGTGAGCAACGGCAAAAAATAAATAGGAATCTCACTGGCTGGGACCCCATATTTCTGCATCACAGACAAAAGGCTAAACAGCTCCTGCCCCCAAAACCTTGCAGCCCAGCTTAATACAAACTCATTAAACAATAAATGAGAGTGTGAAACAACTTGGTCAAATAAAGTCTATGTCTGGCATCTTCAGAAAATGTAAAGTTCAGTGTGTGTGCATTGTATCAGTGTAAATGCATTTATACATTTATACAGTATATATGCGTTTAATTTCACTGTCGAGCCATCAATCCTTGCATTTCTTTTCCACCTCTTTCCCACTCACACCTAAGGCAAACGTTCATCCATCCTGGGGTTGCTGCCTGTAGTAGTTGTCGCCTGCTCTCCTGTCGGGTGGGATATTCAGTGGCATGGACGGCATGCAGTCCCCCCGTTAACTTCCCTCAAATCTCAGCAGAAGCGACCCGCGCTCCTGAAGGTGAGCGCCCCCCGCCACCGCGCTCACACGGGGCCTGCACGGCAGCCACGCGCTTCCGCCGGCGCCGGCGCCGCTCGCTGCCTCGTGCTCCGATTCTCCTGCGGTACTGGGAGCGTTCAGGCTTGGCAGAGTCGTGTAATCACGGACGTTTTCACAGCCGTTCGTTGCACTAATATTTTACAACACAGCTGTCGGGCCGGTAAACGCTATAACTGCAACCCAAACTCATCATGCAAGTCAGAGAGGCAACCTGAAATCCTAATGAATTTCTGCCACTGTCAACCACAACTGGATTCAAAACAGATGCTGACAGCTGAGAGGCTCTTTAGCCTGTTATGGATCTTCTAAGCCACCCAGTCTCCAGTCTCTGCCTGTCTTGACTGAAGATTATCATAAAGGAAATCTATAGCTTAAGGAAATTCATCCTGGTTTGGTAAAGTCTGGTGGGTAACTGTACTCGGCCTTGCTTTGTCTTGACCCCAATTACTAAATGCCGATAAGGATCGGGAAGTAAGTGGTTGTATTATTTAACAAATGAAAGGTCAAAAGCGCTGCCATTCAGCAAGGTCAGAGGTTAGCATCACTGTTATTAAACAGTTTGAAAGCAGTTTCGCCCATCAGTTGCCCAACCAAGAAGCAGCTCAGGAGTCAGGCAGCCAGGAGGGAAATGCGTAGGCAGGAAGCATCATTCGGATGGGCCTGTCCTCCAGCAGGGCAGAGCAGTCTCCTGTTGCCGCACCAAGTCTTCCTGGCTCTATCCAGGATGGACATGGACCTGCACACCGCACTGTTTAACCTGCTCTCCATTCAGCCCTGTTGTCCTGTTAGAACCGGCATCCTTTCGGATGAGAAATCAAACTTGAGCTCCCCAGCACTCTTCCTAGGCAAGATCCTGAAGTTCATAGAGCCATCTGTCTGGTCAAACGCAAACGTCTTGATTCGACCAGGTTTGTGTAGCTTACTGCTCAGTGCACAGTGGTTGCTGTCTGCCTTGCACGCCTTCATAAAGCACTCAGAAATGCCTTTTGTGCAGTAGCAGGAAATGAGCTCTTCCTTCGTGTTCATCTTCGTCTAAGGATGAAGAAAAGTAATTAGTGAGCCAGTGGCCTGATCCATGTCACTTTGCTATTGGTACAGATTATGAAGGCTGCCCTAAAAGAGTCTTTCCGGAGAAATGCAACATTGTCCTGGGGTCCACTACACCATCACTGCTCTCAAACTATGCTCCTGCCTACGGTCCTGGACACTTCTTCATATGGTTAGTAGGACAGTCTGAAGTGTATTCTCGTGGAACAAGATGCACATGGGGTTTAGTCCTCCCTAATGTGCTAAGTCTGATCTTCCTCCTGATTATCTCAGACTTCACTGGCTTCAGCAATACTGTGGCTCTGGATGTTTTTTATTTTTTTCTTGCGTGCACATCACTGCTGGATATGGTAGACATGGCAGTAAAAGATAGTAAACAAAAGAAAGTTCAGAGTGCTTCTCAATAAGGAAGGCATGATAGATGGCTGTATAACTGGAGGGGAGGAGATTGTGAGTGATAAACTGTTGAATAAACTTCAAGATTCGTGAGGTGAAACTTTGAGCCATTCTGAGCATAAAATAAGGAATTGGAGCTGCCTAAACCTTGAACAGCAATAGAAGGGACCATGAAGGTCCCTGTTTCTTATAGTGCAGGCACTTTCCTCTGTTTTCACGGTTGTACTATATGTGGAAAAAACTATGAGAACACTTTGGTTGCAAACTGTTAGAAGAAAAAAGTATTTTTTGACTTGTCCGGGACTAATGCCATTGTCACTCAGTGACACCTGAGTTAGCTGTGTGCTGGTACCAAGCGATTTGGAGAGGAAGGAGTTGAAGTGCTTTGTGTACTTTGGGCTGGGGTTTGCCCACAGCTGGAGTTCTCAGCTGCAGTAGCACTCTCAAGTAACAAGCTAGCACGAAACCAGGCTAGTAGGTCAGGATGGGAACAGCTGTGCTGAGATAAAGAGGAAATCCGTGGAGAGGCTGTGGTAAGCTTTCCCTGGAGACTCTCTTTGACATTGCATGGAGACGCAATACATCCAAAAAAAAAAAAAAAAAAGTTATCCTGCTGTAGTCAAAGAAGGCACCAGAATCAAGTAACTTTGTTGTATTTGCAACATGAAATTTTCTGTCTTTCAGTTTCATTTCATGCTTTTCTTCACACCCCTAGTAGCGCCCATCTTTCTGACTCCTATTGGCGTAGGGCACAGGTAAAGAGTTTACTGGGTAAGAAGCACCAATGTGCTGATTATATCATCCTGCCTGGGCATCACGTGAGTTGCTACCTCTCTTACACCTGGTTACTGAGTGCACACACCTTCTTTTATGTCTTCCAGGTACCCAGAGGAATGAGATGCCGCCCTCTGACCTTACACTCACTCTGCTGCCAGTCAAACTGCCTACAATGTGTGTGGGAGGATGCTCTTCAGGAAACCCAGGAAAGACAAAATAGCACAGTGAGAAGCTGCTATGGAACTACGGGCCTGACTGTGGTTAGGCTTTAGGAGGATTTAATATATGGGTGTATGCATTGCCATGAATACAAATTACTTGAGATACTCTAAGAAGATGGGCATCTTCCACTGTGGCTAAGATTGCCAGATTGTAGGTTTGGTGCTTCCCTAGTTGCAGTTTGCTTCCAGTGATCTCTGGTCTTTACAAGGTCCGTTCGGGGGGCTACCTGACACCCAGCTCATTTCCCTAAGTTGCAAGTGCTGCAGTGAGAGCTGGAAGAGCATGTATAAAAATGTCTTGGTCCTGAATTACTTAAGGTCTTCAGAAACACGACCAGGGTCATATACGGCACAGAGAAACAAATTGGCAACTGTCTGGGTGATGAGTGAGAAAAGCATACGGTCATTTGGCTAACTGGCCATGGAGTAAGCATTTCTGCACTACGATCTGAGAACCCAGAGCAGAAGTGGGCAAGTGAGTCTAAAGAGGCTCAGTAATTGAAGATGAAGATTCCTATAGGGAGTCCTATTTCCAACACCATTTTCTTTTCAAGATGGCATTTTCCAACCTGAAATTTCTGCTCTGTTTCAGCCACCCTCTTAGAACTATTATCTTTAAAATTGTGAAGGAGGTAGGGACTATCTTGGGTGGGGATGGGTGGCAGCAGATGATTGCAGGTTAAGTCTGAACTTCCTCCCAGAATGGTGTTTGTGTTGCTGTCCTGGGGTGCTGGCCATCTCCATATAGCTCAGCCATCCCCTCAGTAAGGCTTTTGCGTTTGTGGGGATCCAATCTTAACGCCTATTACTAAAATCCTTAGTTTGAATAACTCAGCTGCATTATGTTGACCCCTTTTTGTGGTTTCTTTTCTTTTCCCAGTAATAAAATCAAGGCAGGTATTTTATCTGTGAAGGGGAAGAAAAGGTTTCCTTTCCTGCTTGTGCTGCAGAGTACATTTCCCTGCTCTCTCTCCTCCAAAAGCAGTGCCTTCCTCCACTCAGCTTTACAGGCAAGCTAACAAAGAAGGGTTTTCCTCATCTTTACTGCAAGACTAAGTAATATGTTTGGAAAAAATGCTACTCATCTGAAATCTCCAAACTTTCTTTCCCATCTGAGTTCAGATCTGGGCTGAGAATGAAGAAATCTGAGATGGCCCAGGAGAGAGAGCAGCAGAGACCTCAGCCTAAACTGTTTGAATAGCTTATACCCTTTCCAAATACTGGCACCTGGGAATCCTTTAATGACTTGAATGGTGCTTTGAGCAGACAATATCTAATTGCAAAAACAAATACCTATTATTATTATTTATTTATCTGCCTTAAATCTTACAAGCAGTTAGAAAGTAACCCTATTTTTTGCATTATGTTTTTTTACCTCTCTGCTGGGTTTCAGGAGGCCAAAACGTACTCCCCTTTACTCTCGTGTAGTAACCAGTGTAAATCTATCTGTATTAGGGCAGATACTTCAGATTTACATCATTTTTTCTAAGAGCAGAATTTATAGCTATTAATGTAATGAAATGGTAAACATATACTGCCCTTTCAGAAAGGAATTTTGTGGGGGAAAAAAACAATATTAAATGGATGTACACCCCCAGTATAGCTACTGAAAAGCCAAGTCAGCATTTGTAGCTGGAAGGGGGAGGAGTGTCACCAAAAGAAGTAATAGACCACCCTCTAAAACGTATTGTATCCTCTGTGCTGGGAATTGTTGTAATCAGCTGAACCTTTATTGACAGATCTCTGATAGGACATTTTTTTTTTCATTCTTATCATACTTCCATACTTTCTTGTCATACTTTCATACTAGGTCTGAAGAGATAATACAGTGTATGGATTCCTGGATGTGAACAGAGACTCATTCAATCTTAATAACCTGATCTAGAGTCACAGTCCTTTGAAAATTATTTCCAACCTGTCTCCTTCTTGCCTTGATTCATCTGCCCTTGTCTGGATCTCTCCCAAAACCTGATTAACCCTATATAAATGTGATTCATAGGCTTGAGCCGTGCGCTTGTGCTCACAAACTTCACCCTTCCCTGGTTTGATCTCTTCTCCAATTCTCTGAGCTCTAGAGGAGTGGAAGAATTCATAGCAAATGTAAACAAATAAATGCTGCAACTTTAGATACCTGCTGTTAAGTGAGGCTCACCTGTATCTGCAAACTGCAAGGGTGGAGTGCCACACAGGGCTTCTTTAGCACATAGGAGATTGCACTGCCTTGACCCCTGTTAGCCTCACGCATGTTCCCTGTGATGTGCTAGAATATAAATAGTATCACAAATAATAACAATGATCAATGGATACTGATTTGTTTCCCGCAACACCTGTAGCTTATTTGCCTTTGCTTTTACCTTCCTCAGCATCAGAATTTCCTGTAGCTCAGTAACCTTGTCCAGCAATGGTTCGAGGCCATTTCACATCTGTTCCAGGGAAGTTTTCTGGGTGACAGGAAGAGAAACCACTAGCCCAACCCTCTTGGTCAGCTGTCAATGCAGCAGCACGATATAATGGCACTGGAAAATGGAATGGATCTCCCATACTCAGCCAGAGGTCTATTTCACACTCATAACAGTTTTGGGGTCATAGAAGTGCATCTGGGACTATTTCCTAGCTCAGGGGTCCAGGTGTGCATGACAGTCACATCCTGCTTTTCTTGCCAGGATGCAGCCCGGGCGTGCATCTGTCCATTGCCTCTGCCCTCACCTCCCTGCCAAGCTTCCTGCTTTCCGCTGGAGAGAAACCCAGACCGAGGCAGGGGAGTGGGTGCTGTGGTGAACACATAGTTTAGACAGCCCCAGCATCCCTTATGGTTCACCTCAAATCAATACTGACACATCCCAAAGCTCGACCTGGCACAGCCGAATCACTGCCAGATAAGCTGTGTCAGGTAGCCTGATTGCCACCGTCTCCGTGCCCGGGAAAGGCAAACTTAGACCGCAGTGGTGCCTTTGAACCAAAATTGCTCTCCCAGAAGACCTCAAGCACTGCTTGATTTACAGTGACCGCTATCAGTACACATGAGTTAAGCTACATCTAATTTCAGGAGAGAGCCTTTCATGTCAATAATAACTGGTTTAGGAGTCTAGTACTGGGATTTCGGTGGACTTTTGTGTGTGAATACTGGCTTATTTTGTTTAAAAATGAAAAACAGTGTGATGTTTCCTCTTCATTTGACCATGGCTTTATTTTTGTCCCATTAACCTAGCATCACATCTTGACACTTTGAGATCATTTATCTTTGAAGTGATGGACCACAGCTGTATGAACTTTGATGAGAGTAGGCTAAATCTGCAGCCTATTTCAAAACGTTATCCACTTGGTAGACGTGCATATCCACAATATCTCCACAATATCCACTAGGCAGAAAGAGAAGCTCAGGTAAGATGTTAGATGTGTATGTTGTTGAAAAAAACTTCACTTATGAGAAGAATGAAATCAGCAACTGGAATAAACTGTGTTAAAATATAGTTTTGATAATAGACAGAGACTACAGGTTGTAATTTATGTCCACCATCAGTCAGTAGCAAAACTTTCACTGGTTTTGCTGGATCAGGTTTTCATCTGTGATGTGCAAATGAGGAGGCAAGTGAGCAACAAGTGAGCAGCTGTGATGCAGTAGGGTACAGTGCTACATGTTGCAGGAGGAAACAAGATTATAAATCTACAATATGAACTTGATGAAAACGTTAAAGGAGTTGTTGAGCCAACTACTGAAGAAGAAGCTGAAGAAGAGCTGTAAGATGACCTCACGGGAGATGATTAGAGCATGACCTGGAGCTCTGGTCATTAGGAACCAACAAAAAATCACAGCTGCTCTGCATTAGTGACCAACGTGGACTCCTAAGGGGAGAGATGCCCTGCAAATTACTTGTTGTGAGAGCACAACAGGATGGTTCAAACTCCCAGAGGACTTCTGGTTACAATTATATAACAATGCTAAAGTCCATTGAACTGATTGCTCAAGCCAGAGGTAACCTTGGCTGATGACTAGCTGCCTTGTATGCCCTAAAAAGTCCTACCTTGTAAACATCTGTAGACTTCGTACCCGCTCGAGTCATCCCCTTGCTCCCTTAGTCTGTAGCAAGAATCTCAGGGCACTCATCGCTGCTGTCTGTACATAAGGTGTTTGGCTCATGGGGAGGCAGCATGCAAGAGAACTTTGTTTTTGTTTGTTTAGTGGTATGAAACAGCCCCTCCATGAGTGCTGTAAACAATGGCTAAATAGTATCCTTATCATTTCTTCTCTCTTCCCTTGTTTCTAAACAAGAGATATTTAACACCAATAAAAAACAAAGGTAGTGAGGGAAGCTTCTGTTTGTGTGCTTAATAAATATTTCTATTTGGTGTATTTTTTTCAGGATGCTTTATTTGCAGGGTTGTGACGGTAGAAATGATGTGGTTTGGATGGATGACTCGCTCTCACCTGGGTTCCATGATCCAGAAAGAGATGCGTGTGATGCTCTATGGAGGATGCCTACGGATTCCCCCTTGTTTCAGAGGTCGGATCAAAAAATAATGGGGCTAGTGAAGGCAGCGGTCGAGACAGCAGGTCTGCAAAGGTAGGGGAGCCGGCAAGCAGGGAATGCAGATTTCAGTGGACTGAGTTTTGGACAGCAAAAGCTTTGTAGACAGTGCCCTCTTTGTGCCACCGGGAAGAATGCATCTCTCCTAGCCTTACTCTTGCAGCAAGCATGTTTCAGGCTACAGAGAGTGATGAAGAGGCACCAGCGGTTCAGCATGGCCTGCTTAATCTTAGTGTGCTTGGAAATCTTTTCCAAGTCAGGGCTCCTCCAGCCCAAAGTGGAGACTATGGCAAATCTCTAAGTATAGCCGTTTGTGTCTCTGCAGAAATCTAACAGACATGGACATGCAAGCCTTAGTAAGCAGGAAAGAGGGGTTTAACCTTCCAAATTAGCCCCATTTTAAACATTATTTCTGTTGAAAGGCCCATGGCATTTGGAGCCTCTGTGATTAGAGGAGCTCCAGACAGGACCCAAAAATGGGATCCGATCAGAGCTGCATTCACTGATATTCCCTATTCCCCAGCTACATTTCAGCCTGGCTCCTCACTGACTGGAATCTTTTCCCTCTTCTAATTTTGGTGGCAACAAGAAGATATTTCTTTTGAAGTGTACTCACTGCAATGGCCCCCATTAATTCCCATTTATTTGAGAGAAACACAAAACACAGAGGAGCCGGGGGCTAAGAGCAGAGTTTTCACACTGTAGGAAAATAATCATTCTGAGCTCAGAAATAAACCTGCGTGAGGCGGACCTGCAAGAACCCTGTTTTACAGAGTGGTGGGGAAACACGCGTTGCTGACGGCTGCGCTCGGCACCTCGGGCTGCTGCAGCTGCTGGGCCTGGCGCACGCACACAGGTGCTATAGGGGCCCATGACTCCTCGCAGTTCCAGGAACCAGATGAAGGAGCAGCCAGGAGAAGGAAAGAAAACATGAAGTGAATAATCAGGAAAAGAAGATAAACTGTGCTGAGTGGCAGCTGGTCTTCGGAGAGCGGGCTGTGTAAATACCCCAAGGGCCTCGTGCATCATCCCTGGGAAGCTAGTCCCCAAAGAGGGACTCAGCTGGATCGCTGCATCGCTCCACACTGGAGGTATGTTTACTTCTGTGCAGCCCTCAGTGCTTCCTGTGAAAACATTCCCCTGCTCATAACGAATATACGCTGACCTTTCAGCAAGCAGTGTTTCCCTTCTATGTCTATACACATCTCTCTGTGCCAGAAAAGCCTCAAAATAAATTATTTACTGCTGCCTCTCTTCTAGGCATCATACAGAGGTGCAGTTCAGCCCCATCTCCACGTGTTCAGTGGGGAGACCAGCAGCCACATAACAGGTTTGTTCATTATGTCCGCAGTCCCTGCACAGGAGAGAGAGCACTTAGCTTCTCCACCTGTGTATGTGTTCATACTGCAAGCAATCTGAAGCAAAAAATTGCCCTGCACAGTTTTCAGCAATTACATACACCCAGAGCTCTAGACTGATACTATTGTAGTGGTCAGCAGGGGTGACTTGGGGAAGGGGAAGGGGAAGCGAGCTTGCCAGCCCAGCAAGGCTCCAGTGCCTGCTGCTAATGTTGCTCCTGGCTGTCACTGTACCAACCATCCTTCCCTGTTAGCTAACAAAAAGCCAGTTAGCCCTTCTAATTTACTCCAAGGGTCTTTATGTGGCTACCATGTCCCGTTCTTTTTCTTGTGTTCCTTTGCTGTGTTTCCCTCTCTCCCTTGCCTGGATCTGCAGCAATGTGCCTTGTTAGGTTCATTCTCTGTAATTCAGTTTACTGGTAGATTTGCCAGTGCTGGAGGCGCACAGCAACTTTGGCACTGCCGTTGACGTGATATCCAGTGATCTTGGCAGGGAGGCTCTAGGCTGGAACAGTGGGTTTCCTTATAGGGTGCTGCAGAGGCCCCAAGGAGCAGGGATGGCCCCAGGAGAGGAGCAGCCGAAATGGTTCACTATGAAACAGTTTCTCGATAGAAATCGAGGTCGGGATTAGAACAGCTGTGAGGTATTTCATCCTGTACCATCCAAATACTCATGTTCCTTTCCACAGCTCACAGGCTGCAGTTTCTACCCTCCTTTCCAGCGTACAGTACTGCTCATCACCCAACATCTGGCTCAGCAAAGAAATTGTGTAACAGAGAGCTTTTGGTGACTAATTTACTCTAGGAAATTAATAAATAGGAAGCTGTACGTGGTATAGGCTCCACCAGTGGCTTATCGTGTGTGCAGCAGAGCAGATGTGCTCCATGACACAGGCGAGGCCCCTGTTCTGAGAACTGACAGTCTCAATTAGAAATGAAAAATGGCAAGAGACCGCAAGGACGGGGAGAGACGAGGACAGGCTCCATGGGCAGGGAAGTGCCCTCCCTCCAGAGCACGCACATTAGTTAGGGTGTTTACAGGAAACGGACCGGGGGATTAACTGTGTCTTTACTCTGCAAGTGAGAGGCAGGTAGTACAGAGACAAACCGGAGAGTATAAAGAAAGTGTAAAGAAAGAATTTGGACTTTGTACATTCAGAAAAAAAAAAAAAAGAGGTGAAAGGGACTCCTGGGAACTGCTCCTGAGCTGGTTGTCCTGCTTCTTCCCTCTCTAAGATCCATGGAGTTTAAGCGATAGATGGATCTGAGTCATCCTCTTATTGTCTGGTGGTGGTGCCCACAGGCTCTAAATGAGAACAGATGATTATCTGCATCAGTGCAGAACCAGGGAACTTCTGATGTGGGTCAGAATCTGACTCCACTAGGCATGGAAACACACACGCACACAAACCCAAAACAACAAGAAACAGAGGAAAAAGCAAAGTCCCTTTCAGTCTGAGTAGGTGGAAGAAAGCACTGGAGAGAGAAAGCATTATCACCTCCTATTCATGGATGGGAACTGGAGCATTAAGAGATCAAATAACTTGCTCAAAGTCACAGAGAGGGGGGGCAGGAAGTGAATCCAATCCATTAAGTCTTCTTGCTCACATTCCCATCTCTTCTTTGGGTAGGGACTCTGCTCCACCTGTGTAGTGAGTGATGATTTAGCTCGTGTGCATTCATTCATGCCCAAGAGTCTGAAAGAGGACATAAAACATAAGGCAAGCTGTAGTTTATAAGGTATAACACTTAGCTTTGGGATTTCTGTAAGAATTAATAATGCTAATGACTGATCGCTCATTTTCATGGGCTCCTAAGAAAGACTCAAGCTGATGTTTTGTACGGTTATATGCACTTGCATCTCTGACTTCTGTAATTCTGACAACTTACAGGAGGTGCAATAACCACCTGTATGCCCTTACTAGGGGAGTACCTGAGGACAAGAAGTTAGGGGAAATGAAGACTCTGAACAAAACTCAGTTTAATGACAGCAATTTTTAATGGAGATCGTCTTGAATATCCTCAAGAGGCCTACCTGGAAGTTGCTGAGGGTTGGAAAAGATGGTTTGTTTTTCCAGTGGCTGAAGTGGTTGCAACCACTTGTTCTATTGCAGGTGGGCAGTGGGCACGCAGCTGGTGACTCCTGTGAGTCCATCAATTTGCCACTGTCATCACAGCTGCTGGAGATCCATTCCTGCATCCTACACTCTGTAAACAGCAGCTCACAGCCACAAAGCACCAAGCGCCTCTGGTCCAGCATCAGCGCAGGGAGCCAGAGCTGCTTGCTGAAAGCTGCCTTCTGTTTGCTTGCAGACGTGTCAATATTTACTGAGTGAGGCTCCACTTTTGCCCAGCTGGAGCATGACAGCTTTGCCACTCTTGCACTCAGTGGCTCTATCTCCCAGCATTAACATCAGGAGGTGATGAGTGACCAGGCTGGCCTGATAAATGAGAAGAGGTTTGCAAACAGAGAACAGCAAACACTTCCTGGGGGGCTCAGGACACCTGCTGAGAAAGATGTTCTTTTTCTGCAAGTATCAGGTAGCATTTGATGTTGTATTAGGGGAGAGGTGGATAGGTGCTATTCTTGGCATCCGGTGCTGGGGAAGGCAGAGCTTTGAGAGGGGTACGAAGGGAATCATTAAGGGGGCCCTGCCGGGAAGGCACGGTGCCGTCTCAGAGCTGGAGCCCCATCTCCGGGCTTTCTGCAGAGCCCTCCGAGTGCAACAGCTTGGAGCTTGCTGCAAGGGGAAGAGAAAGGCAGCCCAAAAACCTGTGTGCTGTTGCACAGTGTACAGAAGACAGGGAAGGCAAGGTATGGGGTATATTTGTGGAAAAAGTACAGAGTGGTAGGCAATGAACTCCACTCCACAATTACCACTGTAGTCTTTCAGTTAGCAAGCATGTACATGTGGGCCATTATATGCAAAGAAAAACCAAGAAGTTAGTTTCTGCCGTTAAATTTTGATTCTTGGTTCTCTGGGATTGCACAGCTAATTGAGGATGCCCTAGTGGGAGGCACATTACAACTAATTGGTTGAATTTGGCCTGAGCTTACTGGCAAGTTCTGTTCTGCATTAGACAGACAATAGCTCTTGGAGGCAGCGAAGGGCAGAGGGGAGGATCAGTGAGCAGTAGAAAGGGCTTACAGATACTGAGGGAAAATATTCAAAAGATGGATAAGCTGTTCAGTTTGGGCTGTTTCTTTTGGGTTATTTCTTTTAACTTTCCCCTTCCATCAGAACCACCTAGGGAAAGAAATATAAAGTACTGAAAACCAGAGATTTTTTTGTAATGTATAAGTGACAGAGTAGCCTAAGTTTTTTAGAAGTTGACTTAGGCACTTAGGGAAAAAAAAAAGAAAACTTAAGGACTGCATTGTGTGTGGCAGCATTTCCCTGTGGATTTAGGAAAAAAAGAAAGACTGAACAAGGAGGGTATCAGGAGAGGGAGTCTGTCCATCACATGTTTAAGTAGTGGCTTGGTAGAGCAGAGTGCAGAACAGAGGAGGCAGGGCTGTACAGGGCACTGAAAGAAAGGCTGTGAACACTGAAAGAAAGGCAGGAAAAAAATGATACAAGAAAAGGAATAGCACAGCTTATGCACTGTGAGGAAACCAAGTTTTAGCAAATGACTATATGTAGAGTCAGGCAGTGTGAAAAGCTCACTCCGGCCAACAGGAGGCTTCTCTGATGGCAATTTTTGCATTGTGGATGGCCTGATTTGCATTGAGACTTATAACCCAGTGGTTCAGGTCTCTTTTCCTGTTATGGATTGGACAGTTTCCCTCAGTGAGAGCCAAGTTTTCAATTTCAGTGTGTGTGGAGCATCCTGCAGTTAAATATTCATGTCTTATGATGATGGGGGTTCATTTAAAGGGATTTTTACAAAAAGGCCGCCCCATGAAACAAGCTCCCCGTGGCCCAGGAGGGTGTCGCAGGGGCCACGCTCTGTGCTGTGCACAGCGCGGGGCTGTGAGCACCCCAGGCCGGTGGCTGGAGCCTGCAGAGCCCTGGGCAGACGGCAGCTGCTTGGGCTGCCTCCCGGGAGCAGGGTGGACCAGATCAGACAACATCTGTTCCCCTTTAATCTCTTGTTCCTTTATGTTTTGGTGCCGAGCTTTTGTGCGTAATGAGGTACTCGCTCTGGCACATCCACCCTCCTGACGAGCGGATCCCAGGCTGATGGAGCTGGGGCGGAAGAGCCCTTCGCAGCTGGGATGTTTCAGGAGGCTGCGCAGGCTGCAAGCTGCAAGGGTATTTCTCATGCTGGCAGCTCATCCCATGCTGCCAAAATCTGCAGAGTTCCCAGGGCTCACCAAGCCCTACTAGGAAGAGGCTGAACCATCCAAGTGGGTTCCCCTTCATGTCACTGTTTCCAGTTGTTTTGACTGCAAGAATCTCACGTCAGGACGACCTCCAGGGCTTCCTTTCATTCACATCTCATTACGCATCAGTGTTTGCTGCACTTGCACCTGCGGAGTCTGCTTGCCTGGAGCCACTGGTGCTTTTAACCTCATGTGTGTGCCATTTAATATACTCAGTTCTATTATCAGAAGTGGGAAAGGGGAAAATAACTCACTGAATCCTAACGATCTTCGTCAAAGGCCTTGTGCTGTCTCAGCTTCCAGCACTGCCTCCAGAAGTTCACTGAGGCTCTGGGAAGGGAGCCCAAGACGGTGTCCTGCTGAGAGAAAAGCAGTCACATATGTTGTGTGGCATCTTTCTCCATTTAACCCCCTGCTGAAGAAGCTCTCAAAGCAGCATGAAGGTCAACAGCCTGGAAGATGAAGGCCTTATATAAGGGTGTTTTTTTTTTTTTTTTTTTCTCTTCAAGCACTGTGTTAAACCATAGATAACTCCCATCTATGTTGGTGTTTGATGGGGTCCCTGTTTATGGTCCTCTGGGCCATAGAACAGGAAGATAGTATTAACGGCGTTCCACCTCCAAGCATCTTGAAACGTGAGGGCCAGGCCCCAGGCAAACTCTCATCATCCAGAAAATCACCAGCAAGAGGAAAAGTACATGGGGCTGAACTTGGCTGAGGTGGTGAAGCAACAGCTTCCGCGTGATATCGCACAGACAGTAACACCTGGCAATATCACACTTGGGAAAACAGTTCCGATGGAAAGGGGATATCAGGAATACACAATGGGACAGATACCAGAGGCCAGTGAACCCAGAGCAGCTCCAAAGAATTGTGAAATGACCCTTATCCATGTCCAGCTGTAAGACAAAGCTGGCTGGATCTATATTCCCAAAACTCAAAGCAAGGGAAGATAATAAAGCGTGAGGCCCTAGGCAGAGGGGGCTGCTGGTTTCCAGATTTCCCAGACCAACATCTTTTTGTGCTGGCATGTGTGCTTTGGTGGATGTGTTGACCTCTTCCGTAAGTCAAGAGGGGAAAGAGTGGGCAGAAATAAAGGAGTGAAAGAGCACCTGGAAAACGGAGCTGCTGTCTTAATTTATGCATCCAAGAGGCCAATCCTAGCACAAAGACAAAATTTCCATAGCCAGAACTGGATAGGCGCTGTTAGTTAAGCACTAGCAGATATTTGGACACCTTTCTTTGTCCTCATCTCTGTACTACGCGGAGGATACTGGATGTGTTCACAGCCCAGGTGCTCCTCCCTTGGAGTCCCAGCAGCATGGAGGGCTGGGGGACCTGTCGCTGTTCTACAGGTCATGCTCCAGGGTTCATCCGTGTTATTTCTTTCACGCTCACAATGGCTATATTTTCCAGAAGCCTGTAAAAACAGGATATGATGAAATCAAGTGAACAGCTTTGACTGCTTCTCCCAGGAAAACAGCCTATGGGCAAGGACCCTACACAGCCAGGAAGGAATTGCCAAGAAAAACAAAACGATCTCCTAGCTGTGACTTCCCCTCCAGCTAGGGGGACCTTCACCATTTCTTCAGTAACAGAACAGTTTGTATCTTCCTCTTTTCAGTAGTGGCCATTGACAGAACAAAAGGAAATGGCCACAAACTTAAACACCAAAAGTTCTACAGGAACTTAAGGAAAAACTTTTCAACGGTGAAGGTGACAGAGCACTGGAACGGGCTGCCCAGAGAGGTTGTGGAGTCTCCACCTCTGGAGATCTTCAAGACCCGCTTGGATGCTGCCCTGTGCCACGTGCTCTAGGTGGCCCTGCATGTGCAGGGGGGTTGGACTAGGTGATCTCTAGAGGTCCCTTCCAACCTTAGGCATTCTGTGATTCTGTGATTCCTCTCCGTGTCACATCTCTGCACAGGTCAGGTACTTGAATGCATTGCAAGATACCCATTATATGTTGCTTTGCAATAGTGGATCATAAGGATAGGAGATACTAGAAATCAACATAAAGCAATAAGCACCTCAATACCAGTCTCCTCTTATCATATGTGGGTCTGTGACTCAGGCTCTACTACGGGAACATGCAAACAAAGATACTGATAAAAAAAAAAAAAAAAAAGTATGGCTTTAAGGTGCCAAAAAAGCAGTGTCCTCCACTGGAAAAATCACTTTGTGTTTTTTTTTCTTATAAGTTTGAATGGTAGAGGGCTTATGTGCTCCAGCTGTTGTGCCATGACAGTCTGAAGGTCTTTTGAGGCAAAAATTTCTTTAAAATGCAACAGGAGGGAGTGCTGCACAGGCAAACTTAGCTAGCTCTAAGCACAGAGCTGCCGGTATAAATTGCCTAGAAGATGGAAAAAGAAATTTGTCCTCTTTGCTCGTCCCACGACAAATGAGCACTCACATGTTTTGCTTTTGCTCAAACAGAGATCCAGGCTAGAATCAGTATTAGAGTCAAAACAAAATCTGTTTGCTCTTTGATTATTAATCTTTAACAGGAACATGAAAACAGCATGCCGTGGGGATAATGCTCTAGAGGGTGCATTAGACTGCCTCCAGGGACTAAGAGGGACTGATTTCTTCAAGTATTGACTCCTTGATCTCAGGTAAAAGATATATAGCTGCAGACTGTAGGAAAGCGATGTGGCTAGCTATATTTGCAAAGAAGTCCTCTGAAAAGGGACCGTAGGTTTACCCATCCCCCATCTTTTCTTTTTTTTTTTTTTCTGCAAAGATCTGCCATCATTAGTATGGAAGAGTCCTATAACTGGACTGTTATAAGAGTTAGGAATATTTTATTCCTTAAAAAGAAAAAGGAAGAAAATCCTTGCCACACTGAGGGCATGTGAGGGTGCAAGTGCGGCTCTAGCGGCTGTATGTGAACTCCAACAGTGTTAAAGTAACAGCAATAAAGACTTACAGGAAGGTCAGTGAAGATTAGTCAGAGGTTTGAGCAAACCTGTTGGACCTTGCTGCTGTGGCTTCACTGCTGTTGATAACCAAACCACTTAGAACTAGATAAGTCTGCCTGTGTAGCTCGTCCAGCTCCATTTTAAATAAAGAACAATTTGCAGATTCTTCTCCAAAGCCCTGTTATATAGTGGGCACTTTGGTCATCGGACAGGGCCAGAATAGCTCCTCTTTCCAGGGCTCTCCAGTAGTCGCAGATCCCCCTGAGGCCTTTGGTTATGCAGTGTTTCAAGAAAAATGAATCTCAAATCCCGTGCCACCAAGAGGCAAGTCTGCAGCTGCTAATCTTTCCCTTAAGGATTCGCTGAGCCTGTTCCACTTCTGCTCCGCAGGCCCAAGCGTGTTCTACTGGACAGCCCTCCACAGGCACTGTCTGTTAAAACAGATGTTTTCCAAGAGCCTGTGTGGCCCCATCAGGTCAATGACTAAAGGAGTCAGATGGGTAGATAAAAAGGAGAGCAAAGCACCGTGCATGGGACTGTGGGATTTGGGTCGCACGATAAGTGATGAGCAGCTGGCTGGGGGAGAAGAGGACCAAAACCAGTTCTCAGCCCAGCCAGTGACTCAGACTTTGCCAGTTACAGCGAGAGGAAGGGACAGGAGAGCTGGGGGTGAGTGAGGTGCGCTGGTTATTGCTCCAACACCTACACCAAAACACGCAGCCATTGCCACGGAGGATCCTGCAGACGTGCCCCGGGCTCCCCGAAGCAGAAAGGAGACACCATCCCCACACCGCCTGCGTAGCACTTGCCCTGTTGGGTGCTGCTGAGACAGACACTGGCAGCTCCTCCTAAATGTCAGGCTGTGCTTATGCCGTCGCACCATGGCCAAGCACCTCCACCAGCCCAGACCTCACTTGCCCCCAGTGGAAACAAACAGCTTCCCCCTTTTCCATGGATCTGCCTTTCCACAACCTGTGAGAACACTGCGGGCAAATGTCTCACACTGGCTGGTCACGGGAAGAGCTCCTGAAGCGTCCCCCTCCCACGAACCCTGCCAAACACACAGGCCGATAAAGCCCCGTGGGACCAGCTGCTCTCTGCGCTCCTTGTCTGCACACCAGTCTGCGGCCGAGCTGCGCTGCTCTCGTGCTGTGCTCACCGGGGCAGAGCGTGGATGCTCACCAACCGCGGGTGCTCCAGCCTTAGCTCTGCAGCTCAGCTCTGCCTTCAGTGCTGGCACGGGGAGATCTGCCAAATATGTAAGTTCCCGGGTTGCTAAATCTGCCCTTCGTCCCCAGGAGCCAGGGGCAGCACCAGCGCTCTACTGGCGGCCCAACCTCACGTCCACCGTGGCCCCTCCGAACCCTCACAGCCCCTCGCCGCAAGGCGTCCCAGCCGTCACAAGCATCTCCCGAGGCCACGGGGCCAGGCGCCTCCCGAGGGAGCTGCGAGGCAGCTCCTGGGGGCTGCCCACCGCGCTGAGGATGGGCCAGGCTGGACCTGTGCGTGGCCCTTCGCGTGAATACCCTGATTTCAGTGTTTGCTTCAACAGGCCCCATTGCTCTAGGCACCAGCTCAGAATTCGCACCAAGGAAAATGCTTCCCCTTCCCACCAGAAAAATACTTTTTTGGCATCAGGGCAAATGCTGTCCTGTGGGCCACCTCCATCCTCTCTCAAGGTTGAGGAAGGGCACAAATACCTCTTTTTTCTTTTCTTATAAAAGAGTAGGAAGGTGGAGAAATAGTCGTGGCCTGAAATCAGCAGAACTCTGCAACACCAAAAAATGTGTCACAGGCCACCAAAGCAGAGAGATCCACATTGGGATCACAGGTATTTTGAAAGTTGTAGGTGGTGGAGACAGCTTGTTTTTTTTTTGGTGGTGGTGGTGGTTGGCTTGGTTTTATTTTGTTTTGTTTTGTTTTCCAGCAGCTCTGACATTTTCCATGGGGGGAAGAAACTTCATTTTCTAAGAACTGCTTATTTTATGATGAGTCTATCTTCCTCCCCCCACACTTATGCGGCAGCTTTATCCTCTCGTCACGTGCTGCCTGTCACGTAGACGTTTGCTCTTCTTGGCTGAGCGTCTGCATTGCTGGCCTGCTCTGTGCGTACCTTGATAGGGCCCTGAGCTCTCACTAGAGAATCAGCACGTTAATAACTCTAATTTACTGCCTAGTATTGCACACATGGGGAAAAATACCAGGGGAAGACCAGGCACATTTTCCTTGCCTCATTTCCACCTTCCTTTATTACACTGAATAATTTATTTTCACTCTTTAAATATTTGGAGGCAATTAACTTGCCCCTAATCCATCATTCCTTAGGCAGACTAGATTTTGCTTTTGTAACGGTTTTCTGCATAGTAGCTCCAGCCTCATAATCATCTTTGTTGCCATTCTTTCAGTTTTTTCTTGTTTGTCACGATTTTTCTGGTAATGTGATTCCTGGAACTGAACACAATATTCCAGGCATAGCAGCTTTGTGTGTATCATTGTGTGTGTGATGTTGCCCTCAGGTGGCTGGTCTAGAGAGATGACAGAGCTTTTAAATCTATAGTACAGTATAGTATAGTATATATAGCAAATATATAGTAATATATATATAGTATCTTCAGTGCCGAATTCTTTAATTCTATGCAAACTGCAGAAAGAGCACCTTTCAAGGGATGCCTTGGGGCAGAACTCAGGAAGACATTGGATTTTTCTGACTGTCTGCTTCCAGTTCTAGACATATCTAGCTTTGCTCACTGTTTTAGCAATATCCTTCAGCCTGGAAGCTGCTGTGCTTGAGAAGCAGCAGGGAGAATCGCAGCTCTAGTGCCTTGGTGGTGCGCATCCTGTGACCTTCGCTGGCTGAGTGTGAGTTCGGATACAAGAGCCTAAGAAGTGACAGACTTTCATCATCACCAGCTTTACTACTGATACTTTTATTCTTATGGCTACTTGTCTTGATGACATTTTTCTGCAATTCATTTTTTTCCTCAAAATTATGTGTGTCATAAAATTAATTTTACTTTTTTATTATTATTATTGCACCAGGAGTTCTGCAATTCCTTGATTATGATATATATAAAATTCGAGAAGGTGTTCTGAAAGACATCTCTCTCCAGCTAAACTCTTCACCAAGTTAATGTATCCTGTTCACTCATTCCCTTCTCCTGTCAAAGTCTCTGCTGTTCCTGATTATGGTGCCCCTTATTTTCTATTTCTCTTCTATTACTCTCTGCCCTGCTGTTAAAGAACTATCATACCTGACACTGATTTCAAGGCAGGGGTATAGACCTGACTTAGGATTTATTAAGGTAATATATACGTTCTTGACCTATTTAATATATGACATCTTAGTTGGTTTTGTCTTATTCTGTACTGACCCTCCTGTCCCACTGAATGCAAATTCCAAAACATGCTTTAGTTTCAAAAGAAACAGGAGCAAAGCCTTTTCTAGGACCTTCGGAAATTTTTCTTGGTCATTCTGTATATTACATAAATTTGGCCACATCACTGGAATTTCTTAACTACTTCACATTCTCACATCCCCTCCTCGATGTGCGGTGTAAAACTAAGCTGTGGTCTCCCTAATGACATTGAATGTTTTGCCACTGAAATCAGAGGAGCTGGACAGGATCTACTTTGGCCACTATGTGTCTCAGGGCTACCACAGAAAATGCCTTGCAACTAGTATTAATTCAACACTGCTAAGAAATTAATGCTTTCTCCTATATTTTCTTTTCCATCTTATTTTTTTCCTTGCTTCCTGCAGAACTAACACTTTTGCAATCATTTGCTGTGTCTCTGTGTATCCTTCTAGTATTTCTTTTTAAATGTAGTTGACCATTTCAATCAAATTTGGCAGGCAGAGTTTTTCAAAATAGTTATGAAATGTGTTTTTACACATTACACACAGACACCAAAAAAAAAAAAAATTGCTTTGCAAAGTGCAGGGGGAATTTTATAAGCATACACAGAGAAAACAAAGTCTTAAAATAATCGCGTCAAAAACTTCATTGTCCAAGAGACACAGATATGTGTGAAACTAGGCTTCATTAGTTCCACTGCTTGTGGAACTGCTTATTAGTCTTTGGCACGGATTCATCCCGTATGCTGTTGTTGCCAAGTTTGCTTAATAGCCACTTGCAAAGGGATTTATCCTTGTACATTTGGGAAGGTCCAGGCAGTTACATATGCTGTGATTTTGCTTAGATAAGTCTTTCCAAGAGTGCTGAAAGGCTGAAGGAGAGAAAAAAATCATACTTACAGACTTGTTGATAGAGTGAGTCATATTTGCCATAATCAAACCAGTGTCTTAAGATACGATACCTAATTATTTTCCCAGATGCATTTGTAGGTCCTTTTATAAAGCTCTCTTTTCTTTAGAAAGTATGTCTGCGGTGTTGTTAATTCTTTTTACTGAAACTTGCCCAGTTTCATCAGGCTAGCTGGTTTTAATGAAAAATGAAAATCATACTCTTATGTTAGAAGTTTAGATGATGATTCAGTCTTCGTTTCCTTAACGCCACTGGACCTGGAGAGCTTCCTCACGTTACTGTTGCTGTTGTTGCATAATGTAGGCATAACAACAAATAATGGGCAGCCGGAGAAAAACGTGGAAGAAATAACTGTGTAGATACGAGGCCATGGAAATAGTTCCAAAGGGCTAATGCAGTTCTCAAGGAGGGAGGCAATCGCACGCAGGGTTGGTGCAGAAAAGCTTCCCAAAACTTCCAGTGACGTGGAATTCCTGGCACTTCCACGGGGCTGATGCCCCGAAAACACCTCTCCTCCTGCCCGCTTGCTCCGCCAGGCCGGTGAGCGGGGACTCGCGCCTGCGGCAGCCGGGCAGCACCTTCCACAGGAACAAACCATGGGAGCTCACGGGATGCTTGCCTCATGTCTCTACAAAAGCAAGCTTAAATTTCTCTCTTTTCACTGTTAAGTCCTTTATATTGGACAGTTGCTGTCTTGCAGCATGGAGCAGAAGAGAGCAAGGTCTGCAGAGACAGCTGGCCCTTCACTTCCCAACGCACTTACCTCAGAGCCACTGAGCACTGATGCCCACCAAAAACAAGGCCAGGAGTTGCCCTAGGGACTAAAGACAAGCCCTGAAGAAGGACTGAAGGAAGCTGAGATCAGGCCCTCGATAAGAATGAGTTTCACAGGATCCTTAGCATTGGTCGTTGCTGTTGGGAAAGATGGAGGCCATTCTCTGCCTCACCCAAACACGAGTATGGTTTTGCTTTAAGACTATACAAATCACCGAGTACAGACCACTGACCATACTGATTTATCTTCAACTCTAGCTTTTGCTTCTACCGCCAACTCTTCTGTCACTACACCAATGACCAACCATCCAGGGTATTTTTTTCCATGAGATATTTATAGCTATATCATCCTCAGGGCTCTTTGGTCAGCTGCATGATTTTTTTTTCTGTTAGGAGTCTGGCTTTCTTTCCAAGATGATGGTGTGGGGGAAGTGTTGTGGGAAGTCCTCAATGCACTTTCAAGACTGTAAGACAGCAAACGACAAAACCAAACAGGGTTTTAAAGCTGTATCTGTATAGATTGTATTGAGTTCACTTCTCTGTCAGATTTTTTTCTGTCCATTCAACCAGTGGTATTTAATATCCAGAGAATTCAGCTGCTTGCGAAACAAGCCTTGGGAACAGCACATTCTGCTTTGATGCTTTCAGCCTTCATTGGAGAATTACCCCTGTCCAGCTGCAGCTTGCAAGCTTTGGTGACATTCATCTTCCAAAATGACAGCAATGTCATGACAGCCCAATAGAGCCGCATCTAACTCAGGGCTGTTTGTTAATTATGTTCCCAAATTAACATTCCCAGTCTGCAGCATGACACATCTGAGAGACCCAAAAGCCTGCCACTCGCCCCAGCCTTGTGAGCATGGCGGGGGGCTCACACGGTGGCCACCACAGTTTGCACATCTGGGCCCTGAGCACAAGCTGCCCGGCCTCTCATCACCGATATCCCCATGATTAGCCCCAGGGTACCAGTGACCTAAATACACTGAAAGTTGCATTTGTTTTTAATGTTGCTGAGTCTCTAAAACCGGCGCACGTAACAAAGTGCCCGCTTCCAAGCAGCTGTTGTGCAACTTCACCCCCCTCCCCAGCATGCTGCCTGCCATTCATTTAACGGGCTCAGTTTCACTGGGAAGTGCCTGGAGGAACCGCTTAGCTTCCTAATGAGCTACAGAAGGGGCCAGTCCGTGCTGGAGGTAGCAGTGAAACATTTGGGAGGTCTCCTGAGAATACGGGAAGCAGAGAAGGGGCCGTTTCGAGCTTGCAAAACACTAACTTTTATTCACCGTGCAGTACAGAGCAGAGGACTAGAAGACAGTATTGGGGGAAGGTACTTGCAGGAGAAGCCTGAAGAAGTGGTGGGCTTTGTAGGTAAAGAAATGAGTATCTGTGAAGGGGGAGGAAGCAATAGAAGAGTTTTTTTATGGCCCTTCCATGTTGTGCATTGCTCTTGCAGTCTGAGTTTATATAAAATATTGCCCGGTAGCACGGAGGCCTCGTAGGTTGGGTGCCAGTTGAGGTAAGGGTAAAAGGTGTTGATGTGATCTGCTCTCAGATGATCGATCTGTTTTTTGTTAATAAGATTTGGGAATTAAGAGCTTGGAAGCACTTAGGAGCTCAGTGTTTCCTCCCAGGATGTAATTATTGAGACTGAGTACAGAGACTGCCATTCAGGCCTGGCATACATTTTGGAACAGAACAAATCTCCTGCAAGCCATCCGAATCGCCTGAGGCCATGTGGGGAAGGTGAAAACTTGCCCTGTCCATTGTGGCTGTTGAGACAGGCTCAGGGCTCTTCCCGGGGCCCCAGGATACAGTCATATGTGATAAATTCCCTGATTTTTCCTGTGCAATCCCATCTCTGGATAGTGGGTTTCTTTTTTTCCTTTCGGTGAGTTACCTACTGAACGAAGTCTGCGTGCATGAGCTGCTCATCTTGGTCCTGTTGGGTTGTTCAGACCATGTCCGAGTTGCTGCACAATTTGGTATCTTGCAGTATCTGTGGGCTGTGAGAGCAACTGGCTGATGACACAAAGCTGCAGTCCAGGTGAGGAAATGCCTCAGGAGTTTCCTTAAAGAAAAAGAAAAGGACAGGAAGTGGAGTTCAAAGCCTAAAGGTGAACAGAGGGGTCCAGTATGGTTTTGCATGAGCCTCAAGGAACACAAGAAAGCTGTGAAGCTGCTAAGAATTGCTAAGAAATTCTTGCATCAATGTTACCCAGCCAGCAGCTTGCAAGTAGTAGCCACTGACCAAGTAAAAAGGAGACAGCGCATCCCCAGCATGCTGATGGGCCAGGAGATGTTATACACCAAGACCCGTGGGTACGACCCACCGTTTGCTCCCTAGTCGTGGTCTTTAGACAGTGAACCTGACTCGTGCATCCAGAAGGGACGTTATGCAGCAGGGCCTCCCTGCTGGAAGATGAAGGGCAGAGCATGACAGCCAGGGTGATAAACCCCAGGGAGAGGCGCTCCAGGAAGAGCCCCACCATCCACAAGTCACCCCAGTCTGCAAGAACTGTGCTCGAAGGCTTTGTGCCCCATTCTTGCTTCCGCGCGCCAGCTCGTTTCATGAGACGTCACCAGCTTTCCTGCTCAGGTCTCAGCTTTCAGTATTTGTGAGTCTTGGATTAACGCTATATGCAAAGGACAGTGAGAAAAATAGAAAGGGATCAAATAGAAAAATAAAGTATATATATATATACACAGATGGGCACCGCAAAAGCTCCTCTTTGCCACTAGAGGGCACGCGATATTTACAAAACTGCTGCGAGCACCTCTGCAACTCGGCCCTTGGGTGCTTTTCTCCAGCAGCAGTTTACATTAAACCACTATGCGTGGATGATCCTGGGGGAGCTGGCAGGTTACGTTGTGTTTGGCGCCCCTTTGCAAGTCTCCAGCTGAAAAAATACATTGTGGTAACGTTTCCATGTGCACATTTTCTATCATTGCTGCAGGGTAAGACAAACGATTAGTGACAAGAACAAGGGAGATACAGAGGCAGGAAACAAGCTCCTTATTAATACACAATTCGTGCAGTGGAAACATATGTAACCGCTTTATAAAAAGGATGTAGGCTGCAAAGGGACAGCCAGGTGGCAACGAGGGGAGACTTAGGTAGAGGTGCAATACTGAGATGTAGGATATTAAGTATCATTCTCACCTTTCTTTCTCTACATGCTAGAATAGCATCTGGACCAGAAAAACCACAGCACTGGCAAGAGGGCCGTGAAACCTTCATCAGTGGGGGCTTTTAAGAACTGTTAGATAGAACTGTCTCTCAGGGTGGGTTTAAAGAAAATTGATCCTGCCCCAGTGCAGGGAGATGCTCTGAACCACCTTTCAAGGTACCTTTCCTGAGATACCTACATCTGTGGGTCATACATCAAAATCAGATCATCTGTAGCCTGTTGACTCCCACAAGCAGTTACTGCCTGAAGTTGTGCATTTTGACCACTCAAGGTTACAAGAGAGAGGGAATATCCATCTTTTTTCCACCGGACAAGCTACTGCAGTGTCCCAGGAGCGGGTTTCCCTTTCCACCAGCACTCACAGACAAAACTTACTTATGTGTTAGACCAGATTCTGGAATCTCAGCTATTTCAGATTTGTCAGGATTCTTTCTTTTGCCTTTTAGCTCCAGGATATTAAAAGCCTTGGGATTTCCTCCTGTATCTTGGTTGAAGTTGCTCTGATTCTCTGAAGCCTCTTTGACAGCAATAAGTTGCTCATCCCTTATCCTTTTTCTTCAGCTTTAGCTAACTCCATTAGTCCTTCTCCAGCATTCCTGGTATAGGTATTTTCACTCTTACATATTTAAGTCAGACTTTCAGCCAACTCCACCAGCCTTTATGCCTTTTTCTAGTGCTAAGTAATTTTTTAACATAGTTTTCTCAAGGTGTCCTTTGTATCCTAGGGACATCACAGGCTATTGCACTTTAATATGCACCCTACAGGTTCCTTCAGCTGCCTTCCACATGGATCATAATCCTTCTTTTAGTTATTTCTAATGCTGTAATCTTCTAAATACAGTTTTCTCTGGCATCTTCCAAAGCGCTTGGAAAAAATGGCTTTGTTTTGGCAATCGGACTTCAAAGCTAAGTAATCCATGCAGACATAACCAGAAATAGCTATGGCATGGCAATAATCTGAACTTTGAGCAAGTGAAGGATTTACAAGCTTTTCTTCCAAATGTCTCTTCTTATGACAGTGCTGGGAGTAGGTATAAACCCAGAGCAGTGCAAGACCTGATCATCACAGATCTCACTGGCAATGGTACTTCACTGCAAGCATTGAAGCAGGAGTCATTTCCTCTGACTGAAAAACGTAGCTTTTTCCTAGAGTGAAGCACAGCAGGGAAGCTGCAGTAGCCTGCGAAGAAGAACTCTTCTCGCAGTGAGACTGGGCACACTGTTAAGCAAATGAAATGTGCTAAACAAAGCACTGATCTTTGTGAAAAGTGAAATGACTTAACTTTTCCTTTTTGTTTTGCTTTGGTTTTGGCTGCTGCAAAAAACAAAACGTAAAACAGAACCAGATGACACAGAACTTTCCTACAGGTTGGAACTGGCTTCTGGAGGGCAACTTGTCCCACTTCCTGCTCAAAGAAGATCCTGGTAGAGCAGGTCGCTCGCAGCCTCCTTCCTGTTGAATTTTGAGTATTTCCAAGGATTCGGAACATAAAGCCTCTCAGGGCCCCTGTTCCAGTGTCCCAGCACTCCTCAGTGATAATTCAGAATTTCCCTCACTACAGTGCGTCTCCATTGCCCCTCATCCCTCCTCCAAGGGAGCCTGGATCCTTTCTTGCTATGCCCTCCCACTGGGTCCTTGTGGGCAGCAATCAGATCCTCCCTTCATCCTTATCTTCTGCAGCTGGACAAGCCTGGGTTTCTCCTCATACCTGACGTGCTGCAGCCCCAGCCATCCAGGTGGCCCTACACGGTGCCTGCACCGGTGTGTCAGTGTCCTTCTGTGCCACAGAGACACCAGAACGGGGCACTTGAGATGCGGTTTCACAAATGCCACACATCGGGGAAGGACCCCCTTGCCCAGCCAGCCTGGGGCGCAGCTGGCCTTTGTCACAAGAGCGCCTGTTGACCCAGGCTCATCTCGCCGTCCCTGAGGACGCCAAGGCACTGTCCGCAGCCTTTCCATGCAGTTGGCAGCCAGCCCGCACTGCTGCACGGGGTTATTCCCTGCCCGTGCAGGACTTTGCATCTGCCTCTGCTGAGCCTGATTTGCAACCACACGCGTAAGCAATAGGTGGCACTAATAAGTGATATGGATTGGGTCGTCACTGAGCGCGGAGCCAAAGAGGAAGTCGGCGGAGGAGACGGCAGGCTGTTTTGCTCGGAGCTGCACGAGCGGAGAAGGAGCAGACATGTGGCAGGAGGTCCTTCCCAATGCCTGGTGAGAGCCCCACGGCACCGGGAGCCGGGGACTGGGCACGGGGCGCCGCTAGGGCTGGGTGGGACAGAGCCCCCCAGGGTAACCCGGGCTGAGCCAGGCGGCCGCAAAGTGCTGGGTAGATCCGACTGATTTTTCACAGTCGTAACTATGGAAGAGATTATCTTAGACCGTGTTGCTCGGAGACACGGTTCTCTGACACGCTTGTTTTGCTGGCAGTTCCAGGCTGGTGGTATGGCCGTGGTGCCAGGTTTCATGCCTCTGCTTAGTTAAGCTCTAGGATGCAAGTGCAGGGAGGTGTTAGTACCTCTTGCATAAGCTGCCCAGCCTCCAAGGAAGTAGAGGCTGACACTGTTTGTTCTCAGGAGCCCTCTTCTCCCCTGGCTGGGAGCGCTTTAAAGAAACATCTCACACCCCGCACCAGAGCTGTTCAGAGCGAGTCGCCAAACGGCCTCGGCTCCTGCCTGGGGCTCCAGTACATGCACTGCGTGCTCTGCTAGGTGAGGAGAAACAACCAGTAGAATTGGGTTTTCATCATGGAGTTTCATGTCCTTTGGGAGGTTTTCTTTGTCTTTTTGTTTTGGCTCAAGATATCTTAATTATGACACCAAACAGCTCCTAGCATTAGCTGCTCTCCATGGCATGAGATACCAAGACTCCCCCTCATTGCTCCTAAGGAGTCTAGATTTCTGACTCTGCTTTTCTAACACGACAATCAATTGGGCTACGAGAGAACCATGGAGGACATTTTGTTTTACTTGCCGGGGAGAAGAGCTTCAAGTTAAGTGTCTAGTCAGGAGTAGTTAGGAACAGCCAAGGCCTAGCAATTCAGTAAATGCTGCACAGGTAAAGGTCCTGCGAGCTTCTCCTAATCAGCCCCTTTGCACCAGTACAACAAGAGTAGCAGCAGAGTGACCCTTGATCTTGAAAGTCCCCTGCCAGGCATGTAGATCTATCTCAATACAGTGGTCAAAATAAACTACTTTCTTGGCTGGGATAACACAGCTACTCGCACGCAGGTTGAAACACTGCAAGGACATTATCCAGTTGTTTAAGGTCTGTTATCTAAATTGTGCTGAAGGAGGGAGTGTTATGGAAACAGACTGCCTAACTAAAATGTAGCGAAGAAATACTGCTTTTGTGCAGAATCAGTGCTCCAAGTGCTTCAGTCTTATCTAAAAGGAGAAGCAAGCTTTGAGATGCGCCCAGGTGGCTAAACTGCCTGTGGTTGCATGGCTGTGCAGTAAGTGGTGCTGGCAGACAACAGTTTGCAGTGTCCCCCAAGGATCGGTAACAGGCAACACCGCCAGGCTGAAAGGATCGTCTTTTTTCTTTTTCTTTTTTTGTAGGGAGAGCGTCTTGTCCCGGATCAGGTGAGTGAAGCAGCTGCTCCATGCTGAGGCCTCCACTTTTCTTCAGACTCCTCAGTGGGGCAGAGCATAGTCCTTTCCCTACCCTGCATGACAACAGCAGCAATCTCTTCATTTATAGCCTTCTCACAGCCTCCTGCAACAGGCGTATCCCCAGGGGAAGCCAGAGAGCTTGACGCACAGCTCAGAGGGAGGGGAAGGTGCACCGCATTTGGCACTGTTTAATGAAGCACCTAAACAGCCTTGGAATGCCCTTCATGTTAAAATCAGCTTGCACCCCTGAAGAAAGTCTGAAAATTAACTGTCTAGAAAAGAAATGGGAGCATCAAAGACACCACCTGACACCTGTGGGACACCATGGTGAAGGCCCAGGGTTGCCCTAAAAGGTGTTTGGATCTGTAGGGGAGCCATGTATACCATGCTCTTGGAGAGGGGCAGGTCCCACATTGCTCTCTCAAGAGGTTGAGGATCCTTCTCTCTGCCCTTTCTGCCCAGCTCATTCTGGCTTTGCAGTTTCTTGTCTTGGAGCCGCATTGTTACCATCCCACTCATTGCCAATATCCTGTTCAGTCCTGTTCCCCGCAAATATCCCATAGAGAAGGAGCCTGCTAGTTCACAAGGAGAGGGCTAAGGAAGCCTTTTGATTAGCAAGTAATGATCAACACGGACTTGAGCTCCTCTAATTAGCATTGTTAGAGGTACCCGTGAGGCTTTGGGGCTCTTACTGTAAGAGTTTGTGGAACTGGCTGCTTTTGGGGGAGATGCCCCAAGTCTTCAAAAGTAACAACAATCCCCAGCCCTTGTTGATTCCTTGGGCTTTCTGGCCATTCCTTACTGCTTAGGTTCAACTAGGGCAAATACAGGTCTCCACATAGCCCTATACCCCAACACTTTCATAGCTGAATTTCACAATTTTACACCTCCCTAGGTCTTTTGAATTTTCTCAGAAGAAAGGAGTCCTGGTCCCTGCAGCTGCCCTAGGGGTTGGAGGGATGTTGGTTTGTTGGCTGATGTCTAGACGCAAGATCAAGACTCTTGAAATGGGTGATGGATGGTGGGGTGCAGGCGAAAAAAAACTAAAAGAAGATGAAAGAATACGGCCCTTCCGGATTGAAACATCTGACAAAGAAATCCAGGTACCCATGGCCGGGATGTGGGAAGGGGTGGAAAGCTGCAAGGTGGAGCCAGTCCACCTCCATCTCACTTCTTGAAGGTGATGTCTTGGGGCTATCACCACTGCACTCGTACTCCAGTATAGTTACCTATCACCAT
The DNA here is from genome assembly GCA_034781795.1 of Crypturellus tataupa. Lineage (NCBI taxonomy): Eukaryota > Metazoa > Chordata > Aves > Tinamiformes > Tinamidae > Crypturellus > Crypturellus tataupa. The sequence continues at coordinate 1,545,271 of JAWLRI010001063.1, forward strand.
CAGATGATGCACTGCCTAACCATCATTGGTGAGCTGTGAGTTCAGATCCCACATATCATCCCATAGATCTTGTTTCCAAGATCACAGACCCTGTGTGTAGCCTGTAGCTGCTCCCAGCAGAAGGCCACACTTGGACAAGCAGACTTTTAAAGTGGGTCTGAGGATGGTGAAGCAGGGTGGAAAGGTTTAGGGAGAGCAGTGCAGCATATGGAGGTCTTTAGTAGAGGGAAGGCCTGGAAGGGTGGAGAGGTGCAGCCTTACTGAGTTGCAGCATCTCTGTCCCCAGCCAACTAGCCGTAGGCAGCTCAGTCAGCTGCAGGAGCAACTGAGCTGCAGGAATACCCACTCTTTGATCACCACTTCTTATTCTCTTCCCATCCAGCAGTGCCAGATCACTCCTAGCACCAACAAACCTAGTTAGCAAGTTATTAGAAGGGCAAGAATAGGACCCCAGTACTCCCATTTGCCCTGTATAAATTGGTAACCTATAGAAAAGTATACTGATGACATATAAGAGACTGAGGATCCTGTGCAGAGCATGCAACTTCTTCAGCAAGGCTCTCAATGTATCAGAGTAAAATGGAGTAAAAGCCAGCAGAGGTGCAAGACCCTGCCCACTAGCACTCGTGTCCCAGTGCTCAGAGCATGCAGGCACCTGGCCAGCCGCGCAGAGCCGCGTGTGCTCCTCTCCGCAGGACCTGCACCACCGCCTCGACCAGGCCCGCTACGCGCCGCCGCTCGAAGGGGCTGCCTTCCACTATGGCTTCAACTCGGATTACCTGCAGAAGGTGGTTGCCTACTGGAGGAACCAGTTCGACTGGCGCAAGCAAGTGGAGATCCTGAACAAATACCCTCATTTCCAAACCACTATTGAAGGTGAGGGCATCTCTGCAGTTCACGTGAGTCCTGTAGATGAGGCACTTAGAGACGTAGTTTAGCAGGCATGATGTGATGGGTTTACAGTTGGGCTTGATGATCTTGAGGGTCTTTTCCATCCATAACGATTCTATGAGTCTACGATACGCCTTGCCGTAGCGCATCAGCAGCCTGTCCCATTGGTCACAAGCTGCCTTGTCCTCACAACTGCCATTTTGCTGCTCTCCTTCGAAGTCCCCACTCACTCTGCCCCTACGAATGGCACATCTGGAACAAGTTCAGGCTGAACACCAACAACCTGCACAGATTGCCCTGTGCTCTGAAACCCTTTGCTCTGAAATCCACTGAGGAAATCCAGAGTGATTTCACATGTTAGAATATTTAAGACAACACTATGCATAACAGAGTTGAGTGATTTGAGTGAAATGTCACTAGCATAGGTTGTATTATTGATAACTTGTATAGATTAAGACCATTTAAAATTGGCAATAATACTCAGTCTGCTTCAGAACAGAGTACCTTTGGCATTGAACCTGTCCTCATGATATTTTCTTCTGCTACCACCTTGAAACCTCCCTTGAAAATGGCCAAATTTACCCAAACTCTTAGACTAGGTTCTTTCCCCCTTTCCCGCACTAGTTTAGCCAGGTTAGTTTAGCCAGCCCTTAGATAAGCAATTTTCAGGCAAAACTTGTATATTCTACTTTCTTTTTCATGTTTCGCTTTTTACCAACCATATGATTTTATCATGCGTGTGGTTTTGCATGTGTTGTACCTGGGTTATGCTATGTATTTAAGAGCAATTCTACCTATTTTTATAAAACCACTTCCTCAGGAGAGGCATTCGTAACCTCTTGTGACCCATATGTCTGGGACTCGGACACATACCCTTGCTCATATATGAAAGAGCAGACATAGCTACACGGTAGCTATAGGAGGCACAGTATCCCCTTTCAGCTAGGCAGCTGTTTCTGTGGTTGGTCAGGTAATTTCTGCTATAAAAACTAGTTAGAATTTGTCTACCTTCCTTCTTTGGTGTCCAGAACAGGAACTGAGAATTATCTGTTTTGAATTGCTGGCAGGGATCGATATCCATTTTATCCACGTGAAGCCGCCCCACATCCCTCCCGGCCAGACTGTTTATCCCCTGTTGATGGTGCACGGCTGGCCGGGCTCCTTCTATGAGTTCTACAAAATCATCCCTCTGCTCACGGAGCCGGCCCAGCACGGCCTAGGTGAGGACAACATCGTGTTTGAGGTCATCTGCCCGTCCATCCCAGGTTATGGCTTCTCGGAGGCACCTCACCAGAAAGGTAAGTGATGAAAAGGCTCTGCTGGAGTCACAAGGGTTTTGAAGTAACACCCCTGCCATCAGTGGGCCCTTGGGCACAGCAGTTTGAGAACGCAGGAGGGCAGATTCTGGATTTTCTCAAGTTCTGTGAACTTAGCTCTGCACTAATGCATAGAAGATGGTTGTCTTCTGTGCAGCTATGAGATGAGAAATGGCTGGTTCCTCTCAACACTGGAGATGGAGACGCTTGTATTATCAGGATGTGCTCTTGATGTGGGACTAGGGCTCCCAGCTCATCTTACACAAATAGCTAAACTCTGAAAGTGAAAGACCTGTACCCCCCACACAGATGGGTTCAGCCTACTCTGTCATTCTCCCAGACAGTCTCTACAGCACATATCCCTTCCAGAAAAGCCACAAAAGAGGAAAGCTCCAGCACTCCTTCTTTAGCTCCCTGCACTGACACAGGCTATGCTCTGGGGTTTGCTCTGGAGATTTGATCAGCAGGAGTAGCTGACCAAAGGAGGGAGGAGGGAGGACAGTTGGGTGCTCCATGCCCTCGGCATTATTCAGCAGCCCGATGACGTGCCCCTATGAAGACCACAATCTCTGGTCAGCAAACATGTTAGGACAGAAGGTTTCCTGTATGGTTTTTCTCCCTACCTGCAGGTTTTGACACCATAGCAGCAGCTCGGATATTTCACAAGCTGATGAAGAGGCTGGGATTCAAGGAGTACTACCTGCAGGGAGGAGACTGGGGGTCTCAAATTACTACGAACATGGCCCAGATGCTGCCACAGTGAGTAGCAACAGCAGTCGGCCCAAGGAGTTGCCTTCAGCTCTTACCCTATCTTCTGACCGCAGAGCCTCCATCCTCCCTCTCATCCTTTCCCCTTTGTGTCCTCCAGGGACATCCCCAACCCTGTGTGTTCAGTTATGCTCAGATGCTTTATATTGATATTGGCTCATTTTCCAGGCTTCCTAAATTTCACTGTTATTTGGGTTCTGCACTAGCTGGAAAGCAAACTCTCTTGTATTTTGACTTGAGAACTGGAGGACGCCCATCCTTATTCAAAATCAGGAAGGAGAAAAACTAAGAAATTTAAAAATTGCTGGGAGAAAGGGAGGGAGCTCACTTTCTCAGCACCTGAACAGTACCATTGCAGCACTTCCCTATCTGAAATGTAGAGCTGAAAGTAGCTGACCCAAAAAGAAACATGATACTGGCCTGAGAAGATCACATCATATCTCACTTAGCATTTAATGAGAAGTGTGCACCACAACCATGCTTAAGTCAGAAAACAATCAAGGGGGAAAGCTCCTAATGATTGCAAGCAGAGCTCTGGATTGTAATGGTGCTTTGCAACACTCCCATATGTAATCTAGTATTTCAGATCACGTGTGGTCTAGTATTTCAGATCACACTACTTGGGAAAGCACCCAGTGCAGCCTGGTTACCTACAGCACATCATAGTGCCACATCTGTAAAACTGAGTGCCTGATATTAACATCTTACAAATGGCATGGCTGAATAGAGGTGGCACCACCTATACTATTTCTAGCTCCTTCCCTATTTTTTTAAATAATAAAAACACAAACTTTTTTTCAATGTATTTGGTTCAGTGAAATACTTCTAACACAACTCCAGTCAGATAATTTTCTAGAGAATCTGAAAACAGAAATTCTCTTGATTTTAGGTCTGTGAAAGGGCTTCATCTGAATGTCGTCTTCATGACCCTACGCGGTCTGGGGAGGTTTATCTCTGTGATGATTGGGGCTTACGTACCATGGCTTGTAGGCCTCACCAGAGAAGATGCTCGACGCATGTACCCTTTTGTCGAGAAGAACTTCTATTACATTTTGCGAGAATCTGGATACTTCCACATCCAAGCCACCAAACCAGACACCGCAGGTAAGTAACCCATAATATATATTCTGCAGTTATTACTTTTCAAACTCCTTAAAATGGTCTGTGACTTTTCTTGGCCAAAAGAACAGCTCATCAAGAAGCCACCCAAGCGAAGCATGCACCTTGAAAGCAAAACTTCCAAAAGTAAAAATGGGTAAAAGCAAGAAAAGAGATCATAAACAAATGCAATGTGAAATCTCAGAAAGACAGATTCAGCCCTAATTCTTGTAGAGTAGGAGACCTGACAGAGTTGCTGAGGTAAAAGGGATATCAAGAAAGATATGACCATCTCAGGAGAGTTACCAAATGTAGGGGTAGTAACCTCTCATCAGGAAAGACAGGAGAGCTGTCTCGAACATTAGTGGAGTCCTTAGGAAAAATAGCATCTTATCCTGGGAAGTCCCTGAGAAGTTCAAAAATAACTCAAAAATAACTCAGAAACTGATGATCAGATTGTTGCTTGACCTGATCTCAATAGCAAAGGAATAGCAGGAAGTAAAAGAGATACCAGTTTAAGAGCTGGGAGCGGAGGGGAGACAGGTGCAGAAAAATTATAAACCAGTTTGTCTAGTCTCCACGATAGGCAAACTAGCAGAACTGTTCCAAAGAATGAAGAGTTGACTCACAGGTGATAAGAATGTCACAGGGAAAAGCCAACATAGTTTTGTAGAAAGAAATCATGTTTCACAAGTCAAAGTTATGGCAGAATCAAATAGCAGTAGCATATCTGGATTTTCAAGCAACATTTCTAAGGTCTCTCCAAAAGTTCTTAAAGAATAAAACTGCCTTAAGAAAAGGATTAACATCATGGATTTATGAATACCTGACATAAGAATCTAAGCATAGGAATAAGTGTTCAGATTTCAGTGCAGGGAGAATATGACAAAAATCTCTGCTGGGAAATTTCAACATAATCTGAATTTCTCTAGAGCAAAAGTTAACTATTAAGGGAAAAATTTGTCAGGTTTCCAGGACACGGTTTAATCTAAAGCTAACAGGAGAGAGTTGCAAAATCTGGTTGATTAAAAGTGACTGGTTGATTAGAATGGCCAATAAAAGATGATGCCAACAAAGTGCAAAGCAATTTAAACAGAGGAAAAGCTCATTAAAAAAAAAAATCACAAGGGCTTCAGAAGATCTGAAAACATTTATTGCTAGTGGGTCATGCACTAGATAGCATGTTTTAGCTTGACCTACAGCCAGGTAAAGCCTTCACATAACTTATAACCTATAATAAATCACTCTGGGCTTGCCAATGCAGGGAAAGGGTTAGCCATGTTCACTATTAACTAAAACTTTTTTGTGCATGGTCTTCCACAAGGTCGCTCAGTGCTAAAGTTGCATGAACATACACCTGAGAGAATGTGCTGTAACAAAAACTACACCACACAGGGTACTGCACTTTTCCCAAGACAAATATCTATCACTATCGGGGCAATTACTGTTTCATAGGCAAGAACATGTGGATGATATACTACATACATGCTAGGTTTATGCCTGCTATAATGCTCCCCAACAGCACATAGTTACCTGTTGCACAGCACTTTTCACTTTCAAAAATAGAAAGCAATGAAACACTCAAGGGTCTGGCTATCCATCCTAACCAGAACAGTACTCTCAAATAGTTTATTTGAAATCTTTTTAGTGTATAACACTTATACATAGTGCTTCTTCCATGCATCACCAGGAAACTGACAGGACTTGCCTAACTCCTGGGCTCTCTGGGAGGGAAACTACCCAAATTGGGAGTGCTGTCAGTTACAGCCTCAGCTCATTTGGGGCAAATTTGTGAAGAAAAGAAGTAAGAGCTGAACTAATAAAACAAACTCTTTAATAATCAATGAAAAACTTTGAAGGACTCCCATAAGTCCAGTTTTGCTTCAACTGAAGTACTGCAATGCCATGCAAGTACAAGAATTGTCCTGTTTATCTCCTGAATTAGGTTGTGGATTGAATGACTCCCCTGTGGGGCTTGCTGCATACATTTTGGAGAAATTCTCTACCTGGACTAATAGATCTTCTGTTCAGAAGGATGATGGAGGCTTGGAAAGGTAAAAAAACAGATGCTCTTTCATGAGAAGACTCTTTTAAAGAGAAGATGATGGTAACTAATGAGGAGATGGAAAAACAGATTTGCCAGCTTAAGTTGACTCTTAAAAGACTGCACATGACAAGGAGCAGTTCTAAATTATAACAGACTGTCTGCAAGTACTGCTTCAGCAGCAGGCAGTTTTGCTCCAGCCACACAGATGCCAATTATCTTGCTGCTCGAAAATGAGTGGAAAAATAAGAGAATTTCTGTACATGAACCCACTATTACATACTGAGAAATAGCTTTCAACAACATTTGTTTCTTTTTCCTCTGAACAGCAAATACTCTCTAGATGACCTCTTGACCAATGTGATGATTTATTGGGTGACATCATCCATCGTATCCTCAATGCGTTTCTATAAGGAGAACTTCGTCAAGAATTTAAATATTCTTGAGAGGTAACTAAGTGGCAGGTTCAGGAGAGATTTGCAAGAGAAATTGGGTTTGGACATTTGCCTGTTTTAAGCATTGAAATCACTTGCAACAAAGTTAACACGCATTAAAAAAATCAGGTTCTTATTTTATCTTGCTAAGTCTAATCAAAGGTCTCTTTTTTGAACCTGTAAGGCACACAAGCTGGCTTGTAGCCAATGTAATGCAGAGACTATACTCCAAAAGACAATACATTTTTGTTCAAAATGGAGGTACTGAGCAAGGTGAGCTTAAAAGTTTGAAACATTAAAATTGAAGGGGTACAAGGTCAGCTCTATTTTACATATATTTAGATACATAGATTCTGAAGCTCAAAAAAGAGACCCAAACACAAGTGAAGCACATCAGCTATACACAGGCCACAAAACAAGTTGCTCTAGTGAAACTTCCCCCACTCACTATGGCAGTTACAGGCACCAATAGAACTGCCTTAAAAAAAATGCAATTAACTAATGTCTTTTCAGGTACGGTGTACACGTTCCCACTGGGATTGCAGCCTTTCCTGAGGAGCTAGCACATACACCACGCACCTGGGCAAAGGAGAGCATAAAGAACATTGTTAGTTACACTTACATGCCACGTGGGGGGCATTTTGCTGCCTTTGAAGAACCGAGGCTTCTGGCCCAAGACATCAGGCAGTTTGTCAGGAAGGTGGAACAACTGTGAATATGCAGTCCAGCCAGGCAGAGAACCAGAGCACACTGTTCTGCTGCCACCAGAAGCGCTGCTTGGAAGGATTAAATAAAGCCACTCTAGTCACATACAGAAGCCAGCATTTTATTCTGATGGTAATGATTATAACTACTAAACTTGATGATTAAAGGACTTCATAAGAAAAAAGCCTCTTGTCTTCTTTCACTCCTAGCACCTTATTCAAGTTCAGCACCCTGTTCAAGTATAACAGAATATGTAAACAGTTTAATGCAATAACATTGCACTCATTTAAGAGAGAGAAGGGGCTGGGTTTAACCCCTTGTTCCTCAGAACCCAGACTTCTGCTCAAAAGCTTCTTTGAATATTTGAGGGCCAGCATTCTTCAAGATGCATTTTGGGGGAAGTAGAGGGTTTTGATTTCCTGAGCACAACACTGCACCTGCCCAAGCTGCATTTTCTTCAGGGAACCTGGGATGACACACTGAAGTGGGCAGTCACACACAAGGCAGCTTTTTAGCAAGTTCTCTGCTAGCTTTAGCAGTCACTACATCTTTGTTAAGAACTGACAGTGGCTAGGAGGCAGAGAGGGCACTCCCAGTGGGCTCAAAAATATCAGCTTAACTACCTTCCTTCCGGACCGATCATCTTATTCTAGTCCAAAAGGTCAGAAAGCTAAAAGAAATAACAATAAGTGCAGAGGGTTATTTCTTCCTTTACCTACCTTTCAACAGATCTTAGACTACCCCAGGGTACCCTTAGTGCTGGTAAAAAAACTACAAGAAACCTCACTACTAGTAGGCTGTAGTTTCAAACAAGATATCTAGAGCTATTAAACTCGCTGCACTGCAAGCATGTAGCAGCAGATTCAAGACTACTCCAGTGGATATTACTTCAACACTGTGCTCTGAGGTTTCTCTCTTTGTCCCATTCTGCCCAAGATGGCAGATCTGGCACAGAAGAAAGGGCTGAAGTTCCACTGGCAGGTAACCCAAGGCATTCTGATTTGGAACAAGAACTTCAGAAGGTAGTGTTGAACTTGATTACATCCACCTCATCTCTGTCCATTTCAGCAAGATTTACAGCCCAATACTAACATTTGTAAGAGGTAAAAGCAAGCAAGGACAGAACTTTCAAAAAGTGAGAATAAACCAGCATGATGGGGCTGGAGTCCTACATTCCTCTGCAGAGTACTAGAATAAAAACTGCTTGAGCTTGTTTTAACTGTATTACAAACTGATTATCACAGCTGTCTCTTAGCAGAGACACCAAAATGTGCTTTCCTGCCTCCACGGAACAGCTTAACCTCTTTTTTTAACAAGTCTAGGTATGAAGTCTCCCAGCTGCTGAGAAGGCTTTCTCTTTGGACGACAAACTAGCCACTGCTGAATTATGGGAAGTCTCATTTTATCAAGTAAGTGGCCAAACACTCGAGTGCTTAAATCTGATCAGATTACAGGGAAGGTCTCCTTTCCCAGCAGTGGAATGGGTTAGAATTGTTACAGCCTTTATGGTAAACCCTGGAAAGGCCAACTGCATTAATAATCATGTGCATTATTTAAAGTCAAAAAACAATTTGCTAAAGTAGTAATTATTGATATAGGAATTGCTGCATTAAAATTCAGGGGAGAATTGCTGCATTAAAAATTCTCCTGAGAAAAATATTGCATCCAGTATTTGCCAGGTCAATAAGTACGCTGCAATAAAGTTCTACTCCCAGCACAACACTTCATCTCCTTTGCCACAGCCCAGGTTCCTAAATAATATGCATCTGTGCCTTAAAAGATATTTGCTTTCAATATCAGTTCCATACAAGGAAAACTTTTACAGCTGTTTCATAGCAAGATGAACACTGTGCAGCTACAGGAAGATAGTAGATGCCCTGGAGAAGAGATCCAGAAAGACAAGAATATGCAATTACATGCGATAAAGTGATCACCTCCTAAAGCAGCACCAAAAGGTTACTCAGTAATTCATTAAAATTCTATAAAGCCCAAGTCATTCATGAAACCCCTTGAGTGTCACTGGTGCTTGAAACCATATGTAATCCTCCCAGGCAGGAGCCACAGCCTGAGGAGATAAGGCACCTATTGCCATGTCTCCATCGGAGGACAAGTTGACAGTGAGTTTCCTTCCCCGAGTGGGCACTTTGTAGTTGAGCTTGGGCCGGAACCAGTCAGCACCACAGTCGCGGTGTCCCTGAAGCATAACAACAGTCCCCACAACCGGGAGAACCTTCAGTTCGCTGAAGACATCCGCAACGAAGAGCGAGTGAAAGAGCTTACGCACGCAAAAGGGGGTTTGCAGGCTCTCCTCAGTACTGCCCACACAGATGCCCTCCAAGTTGAGCTCATAAAGCTCCCTGGGGCTCATGGCATTGCCACCAAGCAGGATGAGAACACGGGGAACCAGGGTCAAACGGAACATCGCTTCCAAGTGCTGCAGCACCCCCTCCAGCTCCATCAGCACCTGCTGGCATTTCTTGCTTGCTGTGTCCACAGAAGGGGGCTTCTTAATCACATCTCCATCCTATGGGGCAGGAAGGAGAGAGAAAAATAAGGAGAAGATGTTAATATGTTCTTTTCAAAAGAGGGTACATCCTTTTAATACTACTTCAAGAAGATTAGGCAAGTTGTTTGCTTATTTTAAGAAATATGGGTAGGTCCATGTAAAACCAGGAGGTCTGAGAAGAACACAGAATGACACTGATTCAAGCTGCTAAGCTTGAATCTGCACCAGGCTACTAAAAAAAAAAAAAAAAAAAAAAAAAAAAAAAAAAAAAAAAAAAAAAAAAAATA
>JAWLRI010001063.1:1556913-1576005 GCA_034781795.1 Crypturellus tataupa
CACAGCGTCCGGGAGCCGTCGGGGCCCGGCCGGGCCCTGGCCGGTGCCGTGGCCGAGCCCCGCTCAGCGCGAGCCCCGTGGGTGCGCGGGAGCTGCGGGTAAGCGGCGTCTCGGCGAGCAGGTGCCTCGCACGGGGGCGATGGGAGCCGCGAGCCCCGCGCCCGGCTGCCAGCCCCGCGCGGTGACACTTGTGTAAAACCCAGCGAGACTCTTGCAAAAGGCGCACGGCCGGTGCTGGGGGCACCCCGTCCCCGCAGCCGGACGCGCAGGCTGAGCTGCCCTGCGAGCCCTTCGCCAGGGCCCGGACTGTCCCCTGTGGCTGCAGCCGCGGTCCCGCTCCTGTCAGCCGGAGGCCGGACAATCCCTGCGGCTTCCTGTCCCCGGCTGCCCCTCGCTGTGCGGCCCGGCGAGCCCCGACTTGCTGCTTTGCTAGTCCCAGCTGCCTTGAGAGAGACCCGCTGCCCCCGTCGCTGCAGCGTGGCGGGTGAATGCCGTGTTGCCCCCGGGGACGAGGGACGGCGGGTGATAACGGAGGAAACCTGCTGCAAGTGCTGCTCCGCTGGCGGGAGCAGAGCTGTTGATTCAGAGCCTCCCTGCGCTGGCTTTTTGCCTGCAGAAGCTCCGCTGCGGTTGAGCGTGGAGCTAGACGGCAGGGAGAGGGCTCCTGCCTCTCTCACCGCGCAGATCCGTGTCCAGGGCAGAAGGAAGTGCTCAGGCCCCCTTGCTCTCTGCCAGAGCCCTGGCCTGCCTGCAGCCTCCAGCCCATTCTCACTGGTCCTGAGGGCCACTGAGCTGGCAGAAAGTTTCTTCAAGGCTGGCCATATGGACATATGCCAGCAGGCACCAGCTCTCCGAGGCTGGTGCCTGCTGTGGTTGGAACGAGCTTGATGAGACAACAGGTCTTTCCGTTTGGGGCTGTTTGGGCAGCCTGCAGCCCTTCCTGGAGAAGCCCTCCCAGACGTCGCCCACGGCCTTTCCCGATCAGTTCTGCGCCTCCAGGAGCGTCAGGACAGTGATGAGGTTGCTGCGCTACAAACGAGCCAGCAGTTTGCCTCCTTACGGCTGAAGTGTTTTCTCTCTGCAAGGTAGATGTGCCCAGATATAGGAAGGAGCCAATGAAAAAAATGGATGAGCAGCATAGCAATGTGTGGGAGAAGGGGCAGCAATTTTTGTCGCCCATCAGCTGTTTCCATGCATGCTGGGTGGACAGAAGGTGCTGGATAGTGCGTGGTGGCAGTGTGGGATGTGAATGGCGTGGGATGTGGAGATTTTTGATCATCTGTTGGCCTGTGTGCTTGCTTGCTTTTTCCTTTTTTTTTCTTTTAAGCTGGAAGTCTCTGTGACTTTCAGACTGGCCCCATCCTTTGTTGTGGGTGGAGAAAAAAAAAGCAACAACAACAAAACGTGGCATTTGGCATTCCCTCCTGCGTGACTCTAATTTTAGCTTCTGGTTTTCAACCTGTGTGATGCAAGCAGCAGAAACAGTCCCTGAGTAAATTCCAGCGCAGCGTAGGAATTAATGAATGAAGGGCAGACGAGGCTGTGACTAACACAGGTTTCTGCAGTTTTCCCTCTCTCTGAAAATGGTGCTCGGAGGTACAGCGTGCCTGAATGGCTGGTGCCTACGGAAGTCCCTGATGGCACAGTGTCTGACCTTTCTATCTTATTTCATTCTCTGACCAGGCAGAAGACGGGAACATCGAGTACAAGGTGAGCCTGTTGAGCACTGCAGAGGGGACGTCTTCCTCCCAGAGGATTATTTTGCAGTGAGGAACTTCAAGAAAGACAACATGTGGGGAACATGTTCAAGAAGGGGACAGAAAAACAACAGTGGACCAGGGAGTTGGACCCAGTCCACTTTTGGATCTCTGTGTGTAGCAATACCAAATGTGCTCAGCTGAAATAGCTGGATATCAGCACTGGTTTTAAGAATCTGGTTTAGGAGATGAGATCCACTATGCTTTTCCTGAGACTTTACTCTTTTGATGGAGATACCTGGCATTCCATAGCCACTTGCTTGTGGCTTTCCTACCGTTCACAGTTACCTGGTTCCTGTATCACAAATAGGTGGTGTGGTGCTCTCTCTGTGCCCCCAGGGCAGGCAGGGTACAAAGGTAGGAATGATCTGGCACCCCGCTGTTGTGGGCTGGGTTTCCCAGAGGTGGATCAGGGTGGAGACTCTGCCTCATGGGGTTGGGTTGGGGGGTGTTGCCTTGGGCAGTGGGATTCCCTGAGTGCCCACACTGTGACTCTCAACTCCCACCTCCATTGAACAGCTGAAGCTCGTGAATCCCTCGCAGTACCGCTTCGAGCACCTCGTGACACAGATGAAGTGGCGACTGCAGGAGGGCCGAGGTGAGGCCGTCTATCAGATCGGCGTGGAGGACAACGGGCTGCTCGTGGGCCTCTCAGAGGAGGAGATGCGCGCCTCGCTCAAGACGCTGCGCCGCATGGCCGAGAAGTACGTGTCCCTGCGGCGCCAGCAGGCAGCGAGCGCGGCCCCCGAGGCTCATCCCCAAAACAGGGCTGGGCTCATGGCTCCGTTGCACAAAGTCTCCGTGTGCCTCAAGTTCCCGTTAGCATGAGGCTCTGGGAATAGGGGGGCAGCTTGGCTGAAAGCTTGAGGCTGCTGCCTTGCTGCTCCCAATGTTTGGGCCCTTCGCTTTGCCAGGGCTGACTCTAGAGGTGCCAGGGCAGCGAGCGCAAACGTGTTTCTCACTCTTTCTTTTCGGTCCATGGCAGAGTCGGGGCAGACATCACGGTGCTCCGGGAGAGAGAGGTTGATTATGACAGTGACGTTCCCAGGAAGATAACAGAAGTCCTTGTCCGAAAGGTGCCTGATAACCAGCAGGTAGGAACCTGTGGCTTGGCCATCCTCTCCCTTTGGTGACTTCTAGGCTTGAGGCTTCATTCAAGCAGCTTCCTTTTGGGATGAGAGCCCAAACCCTAGAGGTGCTTTGCCCTAGATTGACCCATTGCAGGTTCTCTAAAGAGCTGCCAAAGGGAGGCTTGAGAACAACGCTTTTCATCTCCGGGATTGCGGTTGCAGCGGATGCCAGTAGGGAAGGTTGCCTGCACTAGAGGTGAGAAATTATCTCAGTTCTGAAGCACTGGTTGTGATGCAGCCAAGCGCAGAAACAGGAAAGGATTGGCAGTTCCTGCTGCAACAGATTACCCTTGTTTTGCAACTCCTGGGCTGTGACTTGCTGAGAAAAGGAGCAGAATCTGATGAAGAGGATTATGCTGTACAGTGCCCATTGCAGAGGGAAAGGCTCCGGGGCCCATCCATGCAGCTTGGGTGCAACAGCCAGCACTGCAGTGGCTAGGTTTCATGATTTCTTTGATCCTTCTTCCTTAGTTCTTAGACCTGCGAGTAGCTGTGCTGGGGAATGTGGACTCAGGGAAGTCAACGCTTCTGGGTGTCCTGACACAAGGAGAGCTGGACAACGGGAGGGGAAGAGCACGCCTCAACCTCTTCCGGCATCTCCACGAAATCCAGTCAGGAAGAACGTCGAGTATCAGCTTTGAGATCCTTGGCTTCAACAGCAAAGGAGAGGTGAGAGAGAAAAGCCTGCTGAACTCAGAGCTGGGACAGGGTGAGTTGGGGAAGAAGAGTATGACTTGTCACTGTTAACAACAGCAAAGGAAACATGATGGAAGAGAGGTTGCCCAGCTCTGTGTTCCGAGTGCTGCTTGTCCATTTGCCAAAATGTAGCTTCTTGCATCGCGGGGAATGATTTGTATGCAGTAACTTTCGAGTTCATGTAGTCTGACAAGGCCAGGCTCTTCCTTTGCTTGCCTGGTGGTGCTTTTTCTGGCTGAGTCCCCTTGTTCCTCAGGTGGTGAATTACAGCGACTCCCGGACGGCAGAAGAGATCTGTGAGAGCTCCTCCAAGATGATCACTTTCATTGATCTGGCTGGCCACCACAAGTACCTGAAAACAACCATCTTCGGCCTCACCAGCTACTGCCCAGATTTTGCTATGCTGGTGGTTAGTGCCAACACCGGCATTGGTGAGTGCTGTGCTGCCTGACTGAGGAACACAGGCAGACTGACCACAGTGTGAGATCAATGGAGGGTGGCTGGGAAGATCCTGGTTGGCTGGGGATTATTACCAGAAAAAAAAAGGAAAAGAAAAAAATAACTGTTTTCTTGTAGACCAGTGCCTGAAAATGTCTAGGAGGGGGTAGAGTGGAATCCTTTTGTCATCTGTATACCAGGTTACTGGAAATGATGCTCAGGAGAGAGAGGCTTTGATTGGCATTTGAGGGTGCATTTGTTGGAAAAAAGATCTCTTGGACATATTCATAAGAGTAGTGGATCCAGAAGCCTTTTAAAAAGGCAGCTGGATTTCTCCCACATATTTTAATGGCTGTCTTGTGGAAAACTCTGGTCCATGGAGAAAAATTACTGCATCTTTCTGAAAGCAAAGAGATCAGGCTCAAGAAGTCTTGTCCATCTTGGTATTTTCTAAGTGAATGTTTGTTTTGATTAAAAGAATAACGTTCTTTTTCCATTGCCTGATCTGGGCAGATGAATACTTCGTGAGTACTACTGCTCTCACTTTCCTCCTGCAGCAGGCACAACACGAGAGCACTTGGGCTTGGCAATGGCCCTCAAGGTCCCCTTCTTCATTGTCATCAGCAAAGTCGACTTGTGTTCAAAAGCCACCGTAGAACGGACAGTGAAGCAGCTGGAGCGGATCCTGAAGCAGCCAGGCTGCAACAAACTCCCCCTGCTCGTGAATTCTGATGACGATGCAGTCACAGCAGCGCAGCAGTTTGCACAGTCTCCCAAGTAAGGGACCCTCCTTTCTGTCTGCTAGCAGCATGTAATTCAGCTTGGGCTGCTGTGTGGAGCTGGGAAATCCTTCCTCAGGGAAGCAGGTGGCATCTTGAACATATTGGCTCCTTATCTGTAACATTGCCTGCCCTTAGGTTCTCCAAGAGGATGTTTTTTCCTGGTAGGCTTTTCTGGGGCTTTCAGAGCAGAAGGTGCTCTGAGGTCACATCTCACAGAAGCATGGGCTGGCAGGTGATGTGGGTGTCTCAACCAAGCACTGAGGCAGGATCTCTGCAAAGTTACATATAGTCCACACACCCTTCCACAGTGGTCCATTTTCTTACTGTGGTCTCTGTCTTCCCACGGGGCTTTGTAGATTCAGAATCACAGTCACTTTCTGCACCTGCACTCTGGCCTTCCACTCATCCCTCTGTGTGTGTGTGTGTGTGTGTGTGTGTGTGTGTGTGTGTTTGGCAGCATCACCCCAATCTTCACACTGTCCAGCGTTTCTGGGGAGAACCTGGATCTCTTGAAAGTCTTCCTCAACATCCTTCCTCCACTGACCAACAGTAAAGAGCAGGAGGAACTAATGCAACAGCTCACGGAGTTTCAGGTACGTGAAGGTAGTTCAGCTCTACTTCTGCTACTGTGCCCATTTACTGTGATGTGTACCAGCCAGCTGAGGATACCATGGAGGGACATGTGATGAACTTCTGGACTATAGGTAAACGTTAAAGAGTGGGCTTGCTCCTTGTAAAGGCCTGTTAGCCTCAGCCCCGTTGTAGCCAAGGAATGCCCATCTCACAGAAAAGACACTTCCTCTGCTTTACGCTTCTCAAGCTGAGGTTCCTCTAGTGGGAAGAGAGTGAGAGCTGGTGAAAGCTCTGAGATGGCTTCTGATCCCCATGGGAGTGCTCCCCTCCCTCCACCCGTGGCGAGGGCAGCTTTTTCTTCTGGAGTGCTCTTCATCAGTTCTCTGAGCGCCTTGTTCTGGTTGCCTTCCTGCAGGTCGATGAAATCTATACTGTGCCAGAGGTGGGGACTGTTGTGGGAGGAACTCTCTCGAGGTAAGTGGTGCCAGGCAGATAGCTGAGTGTGGGTGGTTGACAAGAGTTCTGCCAGGTTGGAGTCGCCCCCTGCTCTGAGAGCAGCAGAGTGGAAGCTGTCCAGTCCTCGCCATCTGTATCAGATGGAAGTAGCACAAGGCAAAATCAGTCCTGGCTTTTGCCCAATAACAGAGCTGATTGAGGGTGAAGCCCTACGGGGCGTTGCAGGGTGCTGTGAACAGCTCTTGCTCGCATGGTGGCAAGTGAGGACCCTGCTCTGAAGTTGCTGGATTAGCAGTGTGACCTGTAGCATGCTGAAAGAAGGCCCAGTAGGAGCTGTCAGCAGAGTTCAGGCAGCACCCCGAGGTGCAGCTTTTCTCCTTCCTCAAGCAGGAGGAGAAGTAAATGTGCAAAGCAAATCTGCTGATCCCAGCAGTTGTCACGTGCCACTCCGATGAGAAGGCTGCTGTCCCTCAGTGTCCCAGCAGTGGTCAGAGCAATTTGTTTCTCAGGGTGTCCATCCAGAGTGGGTGCCAACTGCAGTCTGCCCAGGAGAAAGGGTGCAGTGTGTCAGAGCACCGGAGCCAGAATGGCACCTGTACAAGGGCAGGGGCAGGAGGAAAAACACTTGGTTTTCTAAGGAGTAATCGTGCAGCTTTTGCTGCTGCTATAGAAATTCCCTGTTGCTGACAGCTTTGTATCCTTGTTAGCTCATCACATGCCTGGGTAGGAGTCCAGAGACACTTGTGTCCTTGGCCCAGAGGAGTTGATGCAGGTTAACCTTGCAGTGTGCGGCTTCTTCCTTGTCCCCTGCTGATCCATCCTGCTTTTGTGTCCCGGCAGCGGGATCTGCCGAGAAGGGGAGAACCTGGTGGTCGGTCCCACTGACGATGGGAAGTTCCTGCGACTGAAGGTGTGCAGCATCCAGCGCAACCGCTCGGCCTGCCGGGTGCTGCGTGCAGGGCAGGCAGCCACGCTGGCCCTTGGGCCCTTTGACCGCTCCCTCCTGCGTAAGGTGAGTCCGGCTGCTGCCAGGCTCCTAACTGCTCCAGAAGCAGAAAGATCAGCTGCCAGGGTGCTTGGTGAGCAGGGCTGAAGGTTTTCCAAGAGAACTTGCCCTGGGAATGGGGGAAGGAAGTAGAGGCATGTGCAGAAAAGTTGCTGGAAAGGGAGGAAATGGCCAGGCTATGAGGTAAGAGGAGTGCGGGGCTGAGAAAGGGAAACAAGTCCTAGAGTGGGAATGTGTGTGCGTGTTTGGTATGGGGCTAGCCCCGAGTGGTCTGAGCTTTGGGCTGTTGTGCAGGGCATGGTCATGGTGAGCCCAGAAATGAACCCCACCATCTGCTCAGTGTTTGAAGCCGAGATCGTGCTGCTGTTCCATGCCACGACTTTCCGGAAGGGGTTTCAGGTGACGGTGCATGTAGGCAACGTGCGGCAGACTGCTATTGTAGAGAAGATCCACGGAAAGGTAGGCCTGGGAGGAAAGGGGAGGAATGTGGACTTCTATGTGGGGCTTGTTGAGATTCCACTGTGCCTGTCAGCAAAGCTAGGGGCCACGGGACTATAAAGTCTGGTTCTGTGGTATCTTGGACATATGTGTCCCTTCAGAGAACACACTAGTCCCTTTATCCTGCTTGTGTAGTTGATTTGCCTCTAACAGTGTTAAATAATTTTCATGTCACAAAATAAGCAGCTGGATCACAAAATAAGCCTATTGGATCCCAGCAGGTCTGGGAAGGGAGGCAAACTCTCCATTCTCCAGTGCTTTGTGTTCCTGTCTCACACCATGCAGACACTGAAGGGAAGGGCTCAAACTGCAAGCCTGAGAGAAACAGCCAGTTGTCTCGTCTTTTTAAGCATCCACATCCAAGTCTCCTTCAGCAGAGGTGTGGGCTCAGGCATCCCCCTTGTCTCTCCTTAGGACAAGCTGCGGACGGGAGAGAAGGCAGTCGTCTGCTTTAGATTCATCAAGCATCCCGAGTACTTGAAGATTGGAGCCAAGCTGCTCTTCCGTGAAGGAGTCACCAAAGGCATTGGGCATGTCACTGACCTCCAGGCCATCACCACCAAAGAAAACGGCCTGGAGGAGTCCCTGGGGCCTGGACAACGGAGCTTCTGACTACGAGTGGGTCAGACAGATCGCTCGCCAGTAAGCGGGGAGAAGAATGGAAGCTCCCCTGCCTCTCCGAGTGGTGCCTGGAGCTGCTGCTATCCAGCTCTAGCGTGGGCGTCCCTCCTCTGTGCTGCGAGGTGGAGTCTTGGAGAGTTCCTCACGTTCAGTGCCCTACAAGAGGCAAGTTAAGCATGTTCTCCACGTTGCCTTCTGCTTTAATTACCCTGCCCTCTGGAAGAGATCAGAGGCATCTGCAGACCTGGGCAGGCAAGTTCTGGCTGTGTTTATTGTTTGAAAATTAGTGGTTGGGAGGAGCAGAATCCTTGAAGACCAGCAGTGAAGGGTTTTTTTTCCATCTGTGATACAAGATCTGGTCCCGTTCCAGCTTGATCTGGAGAAGTCCTGCAGCGCATCCCTCTGGGGAGAGATGAAAGAAGCCCTGCTTCCCACCGTGGCGGCTTGGCTGGACCTTTAAGAATGCATTCAGGACACTTTTTTAGCCGTTTTATTCTTGGTTGGCTTTAATCTGCAGTATCCATTTGTGTGTTGGTTTTGCATTACTGTAACCTGGGTGTCTTGCTGTTGGCCGAGTGTCCTGTTCCCCGCCTGCAGCCTCACACCTGTGTGTCCCGGGAGGCTGGGGCTGCCGCGAGCGTCACGGCTTCCTCGCACAGCGACGCGAAGGCAGAATTCGCACTTACCTCTGCTCCTTGCAGCCACCGAGTAGCTGCTGTCCGAAGCAGGAGGCAGTTCTGTGGAGCAGAGCGGGCCCTGGGCCAATGCTGGCGCATGCTGGTTATTTCCACGGAGGTTCAGCTCTGAATTTCATCTTCAGGTGGGCAGCAGCATTTCGCAGTGGGCTGCCCAGCCCAGCCCAGCTTGCTGGGAGACACTTACCTGAATGTCTGAGCAGGGCAGACTGTGTTAACAAAAAAAACAGGTGATGTTATTGTAGCGATGTGATTTGACAGTGGTGTGGTTTTAGTTCCCTTTCTCCTAAAGGGAGACTTGTTTTCTTTCCCCAGCCACTGGGGTCACTGTTGG
The DNA here is from genome assembly GCA_034781795.1 of Crypturellus tataupa. NCBI lineage: Eukaryota > Metazoa > Chordata > Aves > Tinamiformes > Tinamidae > Crypturellus > Crypturellus tataupa. The sequence continues at coordinate 1,565,900 of JAWLRI010001063.1, forward strand.
AGGAAGGCTGGCGTCGCCAGCAAGGACTCTGTGCACAAGAAGTGGGGCACTGCTTTCCCTCACGTGCTGCCCTGCAACTCCGCCGTTTCCACCTGTGTGGTGGTTACTGCTGGCCATGCTCAGCCCAGAGGGAGCAGCAGGAGCTGCGTGGCTGCACGGGGGCTGCATTGCCAGGCCAAAGGTATCGGCTGTGGGCGAGAGGCAAGCATGTTCCCCTTGTGCTGGGGCTGAGCGGCCCGTGCCCATCCGTGGCTGCCTCAGAGCACCCGACGGGGCTGCTCCTGCAAGGAGATGTGCAGTCGGTGAGTGGGGGCGATGTGCGGGGATGACAACAAGCCGTCCTGCTCATGAGAGACTGAGAGGCAGCTCAGCAGGGGCAGGAGCAGGAGTGACTAGCTGCCCCCCGGAAGAGCAGACCCAGCTGAAAATCTGCGTCCTTCCTGCCAGCCCAGCATCCATGGGTTCAGGGCAGTTCCTCCAGCAGGATCCCTTTTTCCTCCTGGCAGTGCTCCGGGTGTTACAGCCACTGCTCTGGGACCCGATCGCCCCAGCTGCCAGTAGGCTCTTCCCTGTGGTGCTAGTGACTTGCTGAGAGCAGCCCTTGGTGGGGGTGTGAAAGCAGCTGCTTGCAGCTGCCCTGGCATCCTCCGCAGCCAGGCAGGCTCGAGGTGCAGCGACCATCTCCAACAGGGCAGCCCTGCGATGGCTGCGGAGCGGCTGTTCTTGGTGCCATGCTCTTCATCATTGCTCTTCTGTTGTCTTTTGCTTTTCTAATGCTGGGGGTGGCCCCCCCTCCCCAGGCATCTCTATATAAATGTACAGAATAAAGACGTTTTATTGAGTCAAGTCGAACAGTGAGCGTGCAGAGCGGGGCTCGCCCCGCTGCCTTTGGAGCCAGGTCATGGTGGGAGAGGGCTGCCCTCCAGCTCTCCCTGTGTAACTGTAGGAGCTGTCAGTGCCCTGCTCCCAACCCCGCTGCTCTGTGTGGCACCCGGAGTGCAGTTCTTGTCCCTGCTGCTGGCAGTGGGGACTGCAGCTTATGCTTCCTCCCAGCCACTCATCACCCTGTCCCAGAGCCTCCTTTAAGGGCTGCTTCCTCGGGCACAAATCTAACCCGGGTTTTTTTTTTTAAATAGCTTTGAGCTTATCAGTTTGTGAGTGCTTCCTCTCCCTGAAAACAAGTTAACTCCCCTGGTTCCAAGCAAAGACAGAGAAGCTTCCCCTTGGAGATGACTTGTGTCACCGAAGGGCTGTGTCTGCCCTGGGCCTTTTTTTGTGTGGGAGGACTGTGTCTGCCCTGGGCTTGTTTTTGTGTGGGGCAATGCCACCTGCTGAGGCCAGTCCTGCCAGACACGTAGAAGATGAGACAGGCGCTGTCATGGCAGCACGAGGCAGCCCTACCCGCTGGGCTGCCTTCCTCTGTGTGACCACGCCGGGAGACTCGTCCCTTTGGAACGTGAGGCCTGGCATTAATGAGAGACTCCTGCATTCCTTCCCCGGGCTGTCACCGCTGCTCACGTGCGTCCCCTCTGCCTGTGCTAATGGCAGCTTTGCAGCAGTGTGGTCAGCACTGGAGCTGTGTGGCGGGAGCATGGCAGTGTCCCAGTGCAAGGCGGCAACTCCGGGGGTAGGAGGCTCCTTCCTGGTGGGTCCCCAGGGGCTCTGTGGCTCCACACAGGAGGGAGGCCATGGTGCTGTGGGCAGCACTGCTGGCTCTATCTGCCACCCGCAGAAGGCTCAGCCAAGGCACTGGCTCTTTCCCCTCCCTGGGAGGGGAAACTGCAATTGATGAAACTCTGTGCAATGTGTTTCCACACTCCGCCCAGCACCACTTTGATGCGGCCAGCTCCCTTCTCTGCCCTCAGCTGCCTTTGAGTTACTGACAGCAGCGATTTTGCCTTTGGAACAGAACCAAGGGCTCCAGGCAGCCAACAGTGCAGCTGGAGCCAAGCCCTACTAGGAGATAGAGGGCAAAAGCCTCCCTTGTGCTGGAGGGACTCACTCCCTCAGTGCCTCTTTGTTCCTGTGCCACGGTCGGCGCTGGTGGCTATACTGCAGGCTGTGAGGGGCTGAAGCCGCCCCTCTCGTGTGAACTCTTTCCCCTGGCCCTAAGACCTGAATAAGATGTTCCCCAGAACGGAATCAAACTAGAACCGTGTAAACGGGTTGCCTGTAATACCCCCTGGAGCATCAGCGGGCAAGACTGCTAGACTTTGGCAAGTCCCTGGGTATATCTCAATTGTGGGAGAAAAATCCATCTACCCTGAGCATAGGAGGGCAGAAGGAACCATCGCGTAAGCTACAAGGTGTAGGACACACAGTAAGGGAACCACCGTGAGAGAACTAGCGTAAGGTAGAGGCTTCAGTGTGATCACAGGGATAGGGGTTTGAGAATAGACTTGGACAGAGCCTTGCTGGGATAAGCTTCTCTCTGTACTTCACTTTTCACACTTCTACAGCATGAGGAGATGCTATTGTCTCCCCAGGAACAAGCTGGAGGAACAGACTAACAGCGTGGGGCAGCAATGGGCACGCCTCCCAGCAGGAGGGGTAGGTGAAAGCACGATGCAGGGTGAGCTGGAGGCCACCAGCCCTCTGCTCAGGCACTTGCAAGGCCAGCTGCCCCCACCATCACATACTAGTCATGACTTCCAGTTAATCTCAGATTGAGGGTAGAGATAATATATCAGACTTAATGCATTAAAAATTGTCAGTATAAAAAAAACTTCAGCTGTATTTAAAAAAACACTGATTATCTAAAATTCCCAGGGTGGCTGGGAGTCAAGGAGATAACCGTTTAAAGAAAAAATCTAGAGTTCGTGTTGCACCTTCCCTGGGCCGCTTTGCACTAGAGGCATCTTGAGGCTTGGACTTGCTCTTGGCAGGATAGCTGGACGCTGCAGCCGCGGGGCTAAGAGCTGCTCCCGGGGCTGGTGGGGAGCCGGGCTCCAAGAAAGAGCGCTGCAGCTCCATTGCAAAGTGATAGTCCAGGTGCTCTGGGAGTTCCCAGGCCAGCACATGCTGGCCACACTTCTCACACTGCTGCCAATCCCCGGGTGAGGCGTGAGGGAAGGACTCGAGCTCAGGAGATGAGGGCAAGTTCTGCTTGTTCCCCTCTGTAGCATCCTCTAATTTCAAAGGGATTGTGGAGTCTGGTGGGGTGGAGGGCGCCTTTGTAACATCAGGCCGTGGTTCTTCCCCCAGAAGCCTCTTGCGAGGAGAGGCAGAGCTCCGCTCCCCAGGGCTGCGCGTCATGGGGAACCCCAGGTCACACTGCGCAGAGGCGAGGCCAGCGACGCTTCCCACTTGATGCTCCGAGGAGGCAGGCACAGGCAGCTGCACTTGCTGCCGTTCTGCTGCCCTCTGGAAGAACACCTCGATAGCACCAGGCACCTTCTGCCTGGACTCTTTGCTTGGGCTCCTGAAGAACTTCACTCTGGGGCTCCGAGGGGACATGGTGTTTTTGCTGGCGGTAGCAGTGCCATCAGACTGGGCATCACTGGTCAGGAAGGTGGCAATGCCCGCAGAGAGGAGTGTGGGAGCCTTTGAGAACTTGCTGGCAGAGAGAAGCACCGATATGAGTGGCGGAGACCTGCAAAGGACAAATCGAACATCAGCTCAGACACTGGCCTGGGAAGTGGAGTCATCTGAGGTGGGGCTTCAAGTGGCATGAGCAAAGTCCACAGGCAGGATCCCACCACAGCAGCTGCAGTTTCAAGCACAGAAGTTAGCAGAGTCCCCCGCCCAGATGTGAGGCTAGAAAGGAGACAGGCTCTTGCAGCTGCCCTTCCACAAACAAGCGCTGTGCACTGCTGCACCAGCGTTGGCCATTCCCATCCCAGCCCCTTGCCACAACTCATTTCCACCCGTCAGGTCTGCCTCATCCCACATCCGAGCGATGGAGCAACCCCCTGCAGGAACGCAAATCACTGCCCCGCTCTCACCAGGCAGCCTGGTGAGCACCGGCCATGTTGCAGTTCTGGATGATGGCAAAGGCATCGCTGCTCATTTTCTGGGCATCGTAGCGGGACAAAGCGCAGCAGCGCGAGACCCGCACATCTCCCTGCGCACGGATAGCCACCATCAGCTGCTTGGCCACACGGTTGTTCTGCAGAGAGGAGTGGCGCATTATGAGCAGGGAGGACCAAGGAAACGCTCACGCTGCCCTGCGTTATCAGCTGCTGCCTCTCGATGCTGCACGGCAGATGGCAGCTAGGCCTAATCTCCCAAGGACAAGATGTGAAACAGCAGATGTTCATACAGCTGCAGCACACAGCACAGGAAGCATTTTGTCCTCGTTCTTCTACAAAGTCAGCTTCTCAGCTTTTCTGGGCCTCCCTGCAACATCAAAGCTAGCAGAATAATCTCACTGTGGCCTGCACACTGATAGCTGTGGGTTTAAACACAGCTCACTTCCTCTGTGAGCCTACACCATGGGCAAGGCTGTCTCAGCAGAGCGCTACAGCTGCAATGCACGAGAACTGTGGCAGGATGAGCATGCAGCAGCTTCCAGATCCCAGCATCCTAAAGCATGAGTTGAGGAGCATCCTTTGCTGCAGTGTTCAGGGACAAACCATCCCTCCTCCCGAGCTCTTGCTCACCTCTTGGTGAGCCCTGCTCACCCCAGGGCTCACTGCAGAGCCGCACGTCTGAGGCAGGCAGAGTTCCTGCCCCTGCAAGCAGCTCACAGTGCAGATGTGCTGCAGGAAGGTCCGGCTCCTCTCGGCTACTGCGAGAAAAACAAGCCCCCAGTGCCCCTCTCCTTACCTGGCTCCTGTCCTTGATCAGTCTGCACTCCAGCTCCAAGGAAAGCTGCAGGAGCCAGTGTTGCACCTGCATGACACACACAGAGGGGATATGCTGGGGGTGCTGCTGGCATACAAGCAGCGCAGCAGCCACTGAGGAACATCGTGGCAGCCAGGTCATGACACATGGACTGCCAGGGCCGGGAGCAAGAGTGCTCCCAGAGAGGTCCGCCCGGTGAGTGTTCAGCTCTAGCGTCTCTTTGTAAGACTATAGAGTGGATCCCTCCGCAGCCAACAGGAAGGAGCAGCCTCGCTCCCTCCTTGGGCTACTTACCTCCTTTCTAGCCACCAGCCTGTGAAGTCTTGAACCCCTTTTAAAGGGCATGGGCTGCTTTTGCTCATGCAGAATAGGTCAAGGTTGGACCTCTGTGCAGCACTTGGTCACTGCACTTCTGTCTACAGAGGATGTCCCTGGCTCACAGGGCCTAAGCCACCCCCTCCTACCCAGCCCTCAGGCACAGTTTCAAGACACAGAAAAGCAGCAGCTTTTGCCAGCCAGTCCCAGCTTTGAGCATCTTGGCCTCCACCAGTCCAGAGGCCAGACCTGCCTCTCCTACCTCCTTCTGCGTGGCCAGGGCCGTCTTCCCAGGGAAGTTCTTGCTACAGCCAATGGACTGGGCTAGGTGCCGGTTTTTGACGGGCTCATCTTCAATTCCTCTGCACAGGTCGTACAGCCAGGACCTGGAAGCCACAGAAGCAGCAGGGTGTGAAGGCAGCTAGACAGCCCCTACTGCTACCAGTGAACCTGGGGCCCAGGGACACCTACTGCATGTGCGAAGAGATACTCTGTCCTCTGATGGGACAGCGTTAGAGCTAGCACAAGAGGCTCTGGGATTCATCCCCTGCACAGGGATGGCCAGAAGTGCAGTGCTGCCTCTCTCCCCACCTGTGACAGGCACAGTGCAGAACAAGGCAGGGGAGCCCACAAAACCTCCCACCCTTCTACCTATGCAGAACAACCTGCCACCAAAAGGAAGACCCAGGTCCTGTGGGAGCTAGACTGCAGCAAGCAGTGCTTCATTACCCTGTCTTGTCTCCAAAGTGGGCCTGGAGCTCCACCTCACTGAACTGAGTCAGCTGCCCAATGTGCTCCACGCCGAAGATGTCCGTGATGGCAGCACCCAGCTTCCCCCCCAAGTTTCGGCTGCAGGGGAAACAGGGGTCACAAATGAGGCATCATAGGAAGACTCATGCATTCACAAGTCTGTAAGCACTGACCCGGAGCAGCTGAAAGCAGAGTGAGCAAGGAAGAAGTCAAGGCTCTAGGGCAAACAAGCCCAGCAAAAAGCTCTTCCACTTGGGTAGAAGGATGTACAAGAGCTGAAGCAGAATGAGCTCAGAGCTCATCCAGTTCCCTCAGCTACATCTTCAAGAGGTGCCCCCAAACTCCCTGCTGCCTTCCTATGTGGGCAGGACCCTCCCCACACCCTTCCCCACCAGCACAGAGCAGCCTGCAGGGCTGGGGGCTCAAACAGGGTTCCCCCTGCAGTAGCAGGGCTGGTAACTCTCTCCCACCAAGGAGCAGCTCTTGTGTACACTGCAGATGTTCAAAACGAAACCATTCCTGCTTTAGCGGGACTCCCTCTCTTTCTTACAAATAAACACTGATGAGCTGTTATAATCAATGCTGAAAACCCTCTTCTAGCTGTTACCTTTTAACATCAAATTACTGTATGTTGAGATGGCCAGGAACAGTTTTGTACCCTTTAGTCACTTTGGTTCTGCTCACAAAAGCAGTGATGACAAAACTAATAGCAGCAAGCACTGAAGCAACAAAGAGAAGCAGGGCTCTCCTCCCACCACACACTTCAGCTACAGAGCTCAAGCCCCAGGCTGCACTTCCAAAAGTCAGCAGCTCTGCAGCACTTACATGTTACCAACGGGCATCTGGCTGAAGAGCTGCGGGACAGATCGCCAGGGCACCAGCGTCTGGCGGTTGGGCTTGTTCAACCCACATGCCAACTTTGCCAGTGTCTGCAACACAAGAGAGGCAGGAAGGCCCGTTAGTACTAATCTGCACCGACTTTATTGTGCAAGACACTGCCTAACGGCTCGTGCTGCATCACCTCTAGCTAGGAGCTGCTTTTGGAAGAGCTGCTTGGGAGGACACGCAGGCTGCAGCGTCGCATGCTCCCAGGGACCAGCACTGCTGCTGCCACACAGGTGGCTCCACAAAGGGGCAGCCTTCTGCTCCACATGCTTGGGTCTGTCACAGGGACTGTCTGGCTTTGTTTTCAACAGGTGAGCATGCTAGAGCTTCCAGAGCATCCCCACTGTCCTCCTCAGCCTATTTTTCTCTCTGATCCCTTTTTTCCTTCATCTTCCATTTCTGTCTTGCTTTTTCACAATGTGACTATTTAAGCTTTCTCCCTGCACGGTCCACAGCAGCACAGTGTTACAGAAGGAAGTCTGCAAAATACAAAAAGGCTGGCCTGGAAGGAATGTTCTCTAGCTGATTTACTACCCAGCTCCCCCCGCCCCCATCATCATCTAATAGAGAATTAAGAATGCACAGACCAACTTGAAGTAGATACAGCTGATTAAGTAATTCTAATAATTTCCTCTTTCATGACTTTATTACCCGTCTTGTAATTAAGCAGAATTCCTTTTCAGCATATTAAGCTATAATCTGCATTAACAGCTTCTTTGACAGGCTCACATACATTCTCACTGTTCTCTAGACAAAACAGATCCATTTCCTTCAGCATATCTAGTCATTTTTTCCTGATGTCTGATTATACCTCTTGTTTCACCAGACTCTTCTAAGTTTACCCACATTATTCCCGAGTAAGGTGCCTCAAACCAAAACAATCAGCAAGACTTTGTGGGGTGGAAGAATTTACTTTTCCTGACACTTCTCTAATGCAGAAGAAGTTGAAACAAAATCTGCCATTTCCGCAGTTACTCCTGTAACTATCTCATCCTGCTGATTGTCCATAATAACTCCAGGCTATTTCCTGACTTACTGTGACTCAGCCAAAGGCCTCCTAGTTTATGCATTTCTTTCTTCTTTTCTTTCTTTCTTTGGGCCACTCAGACCATCTGTGAGAACCACAGGAAATGCTGCTTGATACTTCCATCTGCATTTGTAGCTCTAGAACTCTTCTAAAACTCTTACAGCCAGGCCCTCAGCCCCATCTGTGTTGAGCATCATCTGCAACTCTTGCCACTGCCTCTTTCTCTCACGCATGAGAAACCTTAAGTCAACATTTCACACTTGTAGTTATTTCTATACAACAGACCATGGAAGTTGTCAAACAACTGAGTTTGGGACAAGCGTTCTTGACAAAACCACTTTGTTATCCTTAAGGTGACTCCAAAATAGCTCATTCAGTGATTCAGTCCAGCATAGCAGCTTGATCCCAACTCTAACAAATTAGCTCACTATAAAAACGGCTTTCAAATCACAGGAGAATTTTCCTTTAGAAACAACAGAATGACATGCAGGGTGCACACACCGGCCTGCTCCAGTCTCTGCTAAAAAGGCTCACATGTACAGAGAAAAGCTGGCTGTGGAAGCAGCATAGCACATTCTGCACAGCCCTGTGCCAACTTCTGAGTTGGAGTTACCTGCCCCACACTCCCTGGTACAGCTACACAGTTGTTCAGGGGTAGTATGGTACACCGTAATCTCCTTACACCCATTTAGAAAAAGCTGAAAACGCTGGTGGAGACACTTGACAGAAGCTGGGAGATGTTGCTGGTCACCTTATTGTACAATGCTTATTGTAACTCTTTGCCTCCCAGATGCAGCAACTTTGAAGCACTGCAATGTCTGTGAATTGCAGCTTACTGCTTCTCACAACATTCTGCCACTTCCAGCTCCTGGTCCTGTCACATGCTACACTCAGGAACTCAGAGAAGACAGTGGCCTTCCTAGCAGGGACAGTCTTCTGTTCCTCCCAGCTCCCTTTAGAACAAGATAGCAAGCTGAATATCCCTTCCAATAGGAGTTTTTACATGAGCACTCTCTGCAGCAGAGTCCTCTCTAGTTTTAAGGCCCATCAATGCCAACTAGCTCTAGTATGCAAAAATACTGATAATACTCAATACTCCTCGGATGAAGCACAAGTCTGAAGTTCTCTCATCTCTCTGAAGTTCTGAAGCACCTATTTCACTTTTTTCTTATTTTGGTCACAACTTGCATCTTTTAAATCTTAACTGTCCGTATAAGCCCTTTTTTGGCAAGGCTGAAAAAAGCATCAGGTGCTCTCAGTAAACCACCCTGCATATCGCCAGGCAGGAAGCCACTGTAGCTGCAGCATCAAAGGCAGTTTGTTTGTGCAGCTACTGTCACGCACCAAGAGTCATAGCAGCTGCCTCAGCAGCTGGCCAAGTGTCACCCATTGCGGCTGCCAGGTGCTGCCAACTGGTTGACCAGAGAAAGCAAAAACAAACTGATGCACCTCAGTGCACTGAGCTGCACTTCTTCCTCCTCCAAGTAATGGGGCATTTGGGTCAGCAACAACCACACCATAGCCACAGTCTCTCAAACCTCAGGGAGAGGGATGCGTTAAAACTCCTACCTTGTTGTGTGAAATCCCAGCCGAGCACCTGAACCCAGTGGCTGCTTCTACGGCTGCCCTCATTTCCTCCACAATCACTGCTCCCATGGTCAGCTGCAGGTCCGGGCAGGCAGGGTCCGTGAAAGACAGTGCTGCCAGCCACTCATGTACACTGCACTCCCGCAGTTCCTCTAGCAGAGGGACACAGAGAGGATCCACGTGGGCCTTCCTGCTAGCCAGGGGCTAGCAGTGCGCTTCCATAATTCCAACCCAAGGCAACGAAAGAAGCAGGCACCTTAAAACTTTGGTCTTTCTGGAAATAAAAATCCCATTACTGTACTTATTGGAGGGGAAGAGATGGAGCAACCCCCTCCTGTCTATGCAACTACTAGTGAGCAGTAGCGAGGGAGCAGCGGGAGCAGCACAGGGAAGCGGTCAGGGATGCCGGAGCATCTCAAGGGAGGCACAGGGCCCGCGGGCACCTTACCCTTGCTGCGGGTGCCGGGGGCAGCCGGCAGCCCCTGCACAAAGGTGGTGGGCAACAACGCAGCGCCTAGCGGGCAGCCCCGCAGCGCGCGCAGCCGCTCCCGCGCGCAGTCCGTCAGGTCCAGGTAGGCCTCGTCGATGCTGGCCCGCTCGATGGTGGCAAAGCGCGACAGCACCGCCATCACCTCGGCGCTGGCCTCGCGGTACCTGCCGGGGCGGGCGCGGGTCAGGTGCGGTCCCGCGCCCCAGCCTGGCCCCGCGCCCCGGCCCGGCCCCGCTCACCGGGTGAGGTCGGCCTTGCCCCGCGAAT
>JAWLRI010001063.1:1576801-1610438 GCA_034781795.1 Crypturellus tataupa
CAGAGTTCCTGTCCCACTGCCTTCCTTGAAGGGCTTCTCCCCCACTTCCTCTCATGCCTTGGAGGGGCGTCCTTTCCCGCCTCCCCATTTCCCCCGGTTTCCCCACCCCTTCCCGCACCCTCTCCCTTCTGGAGGACTCTTTTCCTTCTCCTCCACATTTTCTCGGGGTTCATCTCCCCCTTTTCCCTCCTTCCGCCATTCCTACAGGAGTCCTTTCCTTTCTGTCTCCCCCTTTTCTTCAGAGCTCCCACCCTTTTTTGCCCCATCCCTCCCTTCCCGTTATCCCCCTAGCACTGCACTCCCGCTCTCATGCTTTGCCTACCGACTGCTTCCCCAGTTCTGTGAGGAGTTCAAGGAGAAGTGCCCCATCTGCGTGCCCTGTGGGCTCAAGCTGGCTGAGAAGACACAGACGGCCATCGTCCGGCACTTTGGCCTGCAGATCCTGGAGCACGTGGTCAAGTAAGGGAGCCCCGCGCCCAGCCGCTGCCTCCTGGCGCAGGGGAGAGGGTGTCAGGAGGCAGAGAGCCCGAGTTGCTGCCCTGGTCTCTGTTTATTTTCTCCCCTGTAAAACAAAGAGTGGAGAAAACTACTTCCAGGTGGGTCACATAGGTTAAGTCAGAGCTCTAAGGCATGCTAAGGTTGCAAATATAAGTAGGTGCAAAGGGCTGTTGGTTGGTCTTTGCAGGGATCCCTGTCATTAGTCTCATGCTAACCAACAGTGGTTGTGTTAGTTAAGTTCTGAGATTCCTCTTTGACTAGTGTAGACCTGATACTTTTGTGGTTTTTCTGCCAATTTCTGTGCCTGTTGACCTCAGCAACGCCCACCCATTTACTAGAAGTAACTTTAACTCAGTGTTTTCGTTAATAGGTTGTGCAGTATCAGAACATTCAGTTGTACAACTCTATTCTCTATAATTTAGGCAAAGAAGTGAAAGTTCATTGAGAATCGTGTCAGAAATCTTTGTAAGCACTTTGATTTGATGTTCTGTCTTTTATTTATTTATTATTATTCTGCTGGACAGGTTCCGCTGGAATAACATGCCTCGTCTGGAGAAGGTTTACCTAAAGAATAACGTCATGAGCCTCATCTCCAGTGTAAGTACTTCTTCCCCTGTACTGTCCTCTAAGGAAAGAGATGGAAAGTGGGAGTGAAAATGGAAGGGGAAAAAAAAAGAGGGAAAATCCCTTCCAATCCCTTACCAAAGAGGGACCTGAGTTCAGTTCTATGTTTCATTACCTTCTTACTGTATGGTCCTGACTGTTCCACCACGTTTATCACCTTAGCTTGTGCACAGGATAGCCTTGCCACCTCAAATGTCTGGAAGCCATGAAGGATGTTTGGTATATGTGAACACTGTTGTCCTTTGCAAGAATGCTAAAGTCATTCTTACGATATAGATGCAATTGCTGTCAGGACCAAGTGACCTGCCTTTCAGGAAAATCCTTTTGATACCCACAATTCACTAGCTGTGGGCATATGGGAGGATGAGAGTGCCTTTCAAGGTAGCTGGGATCAAGAGCTGTTTGTGATAAGAGATGGGGTTTTGCTTGGTTTTTGATGCTTTGGTGGTTTTCTTTGCCTTTGAAACCATCCACAATATTTTCAGACACCTGTTGTCTCAGAATGATGAATGTCATGAGTTTTGCTACTTATGTAACTCTGCCCCTTGTCTCTTACAGGGAACTCAAAGTATCCTAGAGGAGGAAAGTCACATTAAGGATGTTCTGTCTCGCATCGTGGTGGAGATGATCAAGCGTGAGTGGCCGCAGCACTGGCCTGATATGCTAATGGAGCTGGATACCCTCTCCAAGCAAGGGGTAGGAAACACACCTGTCTGTTCTCTTCCACTTGCTATAGGGTAGGTTTTGGTCTTCTACCATCCTGAAGAAAGCCTAGTTCATGGTTGAGCAACATAGGCTCAAATATCCCTGTACAAGTCTAGGAGATGGTTTCAGCAGAGGTGGACCTCCTGTCTGTGTCCACAAGCAACTGCTTGTACTATCATTCAAGTTCTCTTTCTCTGTCGTCACCTCTCAGCTGGTCTCTTAAGGTTTTGATGTTTCAGCTGGACTTATGGTGTGTGTTTTGTTTTGTGACATCAGGAAACGCAGACAGAACTGGTGATGTTTATCCTCCTACGCTTGGCGGAGGACGTGGTGACTTTTCAAACGCTGCCTACCCAGCGGCGACGAGATATCCAGCAAACGCTCACCCAGAACATGGAGAAGATCTTCAACTTCCTGCTTACTGCCTTGCAACAGAATGTCAACAAATACAGGCGCATGGTAAGTCTCCTTTCCTTGGGTTTGGTCAGTGCTGCAGGCTTTTAGGAGCTTGAGAATCATCTGGGAAGCAAGTGTTAGAAACTGAAATCTGTGACTGTATTTGCTGTGGCATAGGAACCCTGTGCTGATGTAAAAGTGTGAGTGCACAAGGTAACAGGATTGGCACTGATAGTTTGGCTTGTGTAAATCTCTTGAGTGAATGTGTGCATCATGTTTGCTGGGCAATTCATCTGGCTGACACCTGGGGTGTACAGCTGAGCAAATGCGACGGTGTGGTTGTGACAGAAGCAGGTAGATTTAAGGTAGCTTCGGTAACAACATTGATAAAGAGATGTCACCCTGGGCAAGTATTTCCACTGTCCTTTGCTGCAGGTACATACTCACATTAATGCACCAAAATGTGCATATTTCTGATGTCTCATGTCTTGGCGTCATATTAGGGACTGTCTGGTCCTTGTCTCCTAGAGCTCAGATTAGGCAAAAGGCAAGAGCCTTCCTCAGCATGTGTTGATATAAAAGAGTTTCATAAAGAGGCCTCTTCTTTCCTGAATTCTTACCTGGTGTCGGAGGCATTCTAGTTGGTCAAGATAGAAGGTGAAGGTAAAAGGTCCAGGCTGTTCTCATGAGGAGTTAGATCGGAGAAGGTGAAGCATATAGCAAAAAACAGGCTAGAAATATTTGCTTATGTGTACTTCTCATTCTTTGTGAATTGAATTCTGGAGCTACACTAAATGTGAAGCTGGGAGGCAATGGAAGAGTCCATCCTAGCTGATTTGTCTGCTTTCCTGCTGTGTTAAGACTGAACAAATCCTGCTGTAGAGCAGGCAGCTCATGGTGGTGGGTGGGAAACCCTGGTGCGTTTTGTAGTCTGGCTGAAATGCATTTCCAGGTAAGGTTTGAATTGCAGTGCTTGAGACTCTGAAGTGTGGCTGCTTCTGCTAACGGTGGAATCTTTCTGATTGGCAAGGTTGGAGCACCCCAGGAACAAGAAGCCCTCACCACTCCACAGGTTAGCAGATCTTTGGGATGTTCGTGCACAGGGTAAATCGTGAGGGTTGGGTGTTCAGTTGCAGGTCTATACACTGATGCTGCTGAAGCCCGTGTGCAGCTCTCCAAGACCCTCATCTGTGGTTGAGAATGCAATTCTGCCCCCGTGGCTCAGTGTTAAATGGTTCAAGCACAGAGTGACTTAAAATCACTGCCCAGAATATGTTGGTGGACAGAGTTTCCAAACCAAGCCCTTGCAGCAGGAAGATACACTTGTGGTGTCTTTGAATGTGAGGAGCTGATCAAACCTGAGTGTCCGTGACAACCAAATTGCCTTTGCACCAGTTAGGCAAAAAGCTGGTTCAAGCAGTGCATCGCTGCTGCTAGGTGTTTGGAGCTGCAAGTCAGGCCCCAGCTTTCATCTGCTGCTTTCCTGACTATGGACCAAATCGTTTCCATTTCATACATCAGTCTCATGAGTTAGAAGCTACCTGCATCTTTCAGAGACTGATTCCTTGATGTAAGATGCTCTGAAAGAATGAAAGCATCTCACCTGGAGGTTTCCAGGAAGCACTGAAGTGCCTTTCCTTCTTGTGCCCTGTGTCTCCCCGGTGCCTGCTGGCTGCATTGTCATCGTTTGGATGAGAAGGAAATTGGGGCCAAACTTGCAATCGAAAGTTTGGTTTTCTTATGTGCCATGGGCTGTGGAACTGGTTGTGTGGGCTGTGTTGATGTCCTGAACTGCTGGCAGCATTGCAGCTCTTTCACTAGGAAGCTGCTCCATGAAGCTGCCTTCTTGAGCATAAGTCCATGCAGCAGTGGCTAATGGCAGTGTCTGCCATAGCTGCTCACCTACTATCTCTTGTTTTCTTTTCCAGAAGGCCGATCTGGGTCAGGAGCCGAAGGTGAGTGCAGTTGTGTAAGGGTCAGTGCTGTAGCTGTTTGTACGGTTCTTCCAAAACGCTCTTCTGCCAGACTGCGGAGTCTGCTACTGGCTTGTCCACCCACCCATAATACAAACTCTGGTGGTGAAGTGAGAGATGCACAAGGGGAGGAATGTGGACCCTTTTGCTGACTCCCCTGTCTCTCAGGGGAGGGGCAGTTCTTGATATTGCTCCCCTGGTGAATGGGCAGCTTTAGGGGGGAAGTAGATGTTCTCTTTGGCTCTGACCTCTTTGCTCCTCTCTGTTTGCAGGCCTTGGCAAATTGTCGTGTGGGGATTGCAGCCCTCAACACTTTGGCTGGCTACATTGACTGGGTGGCCTTGAGCCACATCACAGCAGACAACTGCAAGCTCCTCGAGATGTTGTGTCTGCTCCTAAATGAACCTGAGCTCCAAGTAGGAGCAGCTGAGTGTCTCCTGATTGCTGTCAGCAGAAAAGTGAGTTTTATCCTTGCCTCTTTGAGACTACTCCCACACCACTTTTTTTTCCTCCTTATCTCCTGTGTGTTTCTTTAGGTTAAGCAAGGATGTCTTTGCCCATTTATTTAAGGAAATAAAGTTTGGCTTATTTTTGGCTGCTCACATTAACGGCTTTTAGAGTGAATGTCGTATCAGTACAATACATAGAGTAAGGGCTGGAACCCTCTTCAACATCTGTGCCTGCCTCTCTTCACAGCTTTGAAATTTGGGGATCTCCACTCATTTTCCTTCTTCTCCTTGGTGCTTTCTATGACTGGGGAGAGGTGCAAAATATTGTCACCTAGCAGCTTAGTACCTTGAGCAATGATGACTGAACTTAAAAGGTGCTGTGATGCTCTGTGTTTACAAGAGTCTTAATGTCTAGGCTGATTGCTCATCAGCTGCCTTTCAAGTAACCAGCCAGTCTGCAGTGAATAAAAGCGTGATGCAGTGAAGAACTCATCACTTTTCAGCCTAAAGGCCCCTATAGTGCTAGGAGCTGGGGAAAATGCTTGAAATCAGGAATGCCTTAGATACTTTTCAGTAGTGCTTTTTACTGAGATCACCTGTGGAAAGCAACCCCATCCCCAGGTGGAAGAACACCTGGAGTCTTCATCTCCACTTGCAAATGGGAAGGAACAGTCAAGTTCTGAGATGTTTGTCTTGCTTTCTGCACAGGGGAAGCTGGAGGATCGGAAGCCTCTGATGGTCCTGTTTGGAGACGTTGCCATGCACTACATTCTCTCCGCTGCACAGTGAGTACCATCCTGCTACTGTCATTTCTCACAAAACTGCCTATAAGTGTCTTTCCATTTGCAAAAGACCTTGCTACTCAACTACAGGAAGCTGGGGTCGTATTCGGAAAGAACAAAGCCCCTCTTTTTGTAAAACCTGAAAAACGGTGTTTTTGCTGAATTCTCTGATTGAAGAACAAAGTGGTGTGAGCATCTCAGCTTACCCAACTCTCTCACTTGGTCTACAGCTGGTCAGGAGGGACTTTGAGAGAGAGCCAAATCTAGAGGGTTTAGGCTTTAATTAAAGTATTGTGTCATTAGTAGGAAATTCCACTGAGAATTCCAGTGAGAATTCCACTGAGAATTAATTTTATTAAATCATTCCAGTGCTCTTTTTCTCTACAAGATAGCAGTGTGCCCATCTCGCAGCCTGTGTAACTGCCATCCTGTATTTCCCATTCTCCTCGTTTCTAGGACAGCAGATGGGGAGGGCCTGGTGGAGAAACACTATGTTTTCTTGAAGCGACTGTGCCAAGTGTTGTGTGCACTGGGCAGCCAGCTGTGTGCGCTGCTGGTAAGTGTCTGCTATTCTAGCAGTAAGTACTAATGCCAGCAGCAGTCCTGGCAAGGCTGCTCTTCAGGGCTGGGAATGAGGCGGCTCTCTTCTGAGTGCGGTTGGCTCCAGAGCCCTAGGGTGTTCTCTGTGCAGTTGGAAGAGGCAGAAATTGGTTTGCTCTGATGGTGAGGTGACTGCATTCTTCCAGGTGTTAGGAATATAGAATGGAGGGGATGTGCCCTAATTCCAGGCCTGTGCTGTCACCAAGAGTCATCGTGTGTTACCTTTGTGAGATGATGAAGCATTATTGAGAATGGTTTAGATTTGTTGCTGTCTCTACTGCTGCAGGAGAGCTACTTTAAAAAATCCTTCCTGTGTGGGAAGCCTTCTAGAATTCCACACTAAGTATACTCAAAAGAGTGTGCCTGTTTGTTCTTCTATCAAGCTAAGAAAAAACTTCTTGTCTTCCTGCTGTTTGTCCTTCTGATGCCCTTTGTGTCAGTGCTGAGAGGCAGATGCGCACTGGTGGTTTGGGTGCTGCGCTGCTCGCATTGGCACAGGAAGGGAAGCAGGCTCGTGGAGAGGGCCTGTCTGTGAAGGGCTGAGGCAGCCAGACTATGAGAAGTGCTAGGGCAGAGTAACCCCCACAGAAACAAAAATGACCCTTTAGGGTTTGGGGGAGAGGGAGGGCCACAATAATCCTAGCAAGAATGGGCAGCAGACAAAGAATGGGTAGTTACTTCCAGCAGTGGTGACTTTGCTGTTAGTCTGCTGTTAGTCTGCAGTGAAGTAATGAGTTGGGATCTGGGGATTTGTTCTGTTGTGGTTTCTTCTGCCCTTCCTTGCCATCTATGGCACTGGATACAGCACACCTGCTTTACTTGGAGACATATGCTTGTGACTGGCCTGACATGAGGTTAGTCTGAAATTGTTTGTCTTCCTAACAGGGCTCAGATTCTGAGGTGGAAACACCAACCAACTTTGGAAAATACCTTGACGCATTTTTAGCCTTCACAACCCATCCCAGCCAGGTATGTGAAGGAGTGAAAGTTTTTAATATAATGTGTGCATCTGTATATGAATGTATGAATACAGTTTAGTTACACACACACACACACCTGCAGAACTTCAGGTGCTGCATATCTGACAGCTGGATATGGCTTTGCAGTCCCTCCCTTTCAGCTGAAGACAGGAAGCACAAAATGTTTTCTCCTGCTCTGCTGTCCCATTAGGCACAGTGGCTGGCACAGAGGTACTGAGCAGGATTTGAAGTAGTCTGAGCATTTATTTAGAGAGATTTTTTTTCTTCATGTAAGTTTGGATTGAGCCTGCAGCATGTTTTGCTCTCAGCAGAGTAATTTACTGTTGCTTTCTGATCACAGCACTTGGATATGAGCAGTAAATATCCCAGTACTGCAAATCTTCTCTGACTCCTTTTCTACCCCCTCTCCCGCACAGTTCCTGCGCTCTTCCACCCAGATCACCTGGGGAGCCCTCTTCCGGCATGACGTTCTGTCTCGGGACCCCTTGTTGCTGGCTACGATTCCCAAATACCTTCGTGCATCTATGACCAACTTGGTGAAGGTAGGTGGGAGCTGTGGCCAGGTCAGCATCAATAGGAGCCTAAGTGAACATGGCCTGCAGAGTATGGAGGAGAAACTGAAATTTTAATTCTGTGCCTGCCAGAGTCACAATCCCCAGGCTGCTGAGCAGCAGTGCTAATCTCAGCATTTTGCTTTCTGCTCCCTGCCTTTAGTCTTGGTCTCCTTGAAGCTGCAATTAGCTGTGATGGGTGCTTCTCTTCCTCCTTGACCTTCTCCACTCTGTCTCCAGGTGGGCTTTCCCTCCAAATCGGATAGTCCCAGTTGTGAGTACTCTCGCTTCGATTTTGACAGTGACGAGGACTTCAACGCCTTCTTCAACTGTAAGTTGCCCTAGCTCCTATATGGATACTGTTTTATGTGCCTTTTCAGTTGCTGACTGAGTTTGGAGCCTACCAGGTTGACCTGGCTGCTGCCAGTCCTATCTTGACTTTTTCAGCCTGGATCTTGGGGTTGGGGGATTTTGAGATTTTTCCTGGGTCAGCTCAGGTTCTTCTTTGGTATCACTTTGCTATTACTTTGCTGTCCAGGTGAATGGCCAAGCAGCCCTCACTACCCAGTATCACAAAAACAGGTTTCTTGGCTGCCTGGAGGCATTAAGCCTAGAGTCTTGCCCTGTGACTAGGAGAAAGGCAGCTTACACAAGTTTTTAAGTGTCATTGCTGAAAGGTAGATGTTTTTGCCCTGCTGAGTAACTTCTGCTTTAGTCCTGGTAGTTAGGGTTGATCGATTTAAAATAGCTGGTCTTAACCGTTATCTTCTCTTAAGAGAAGGGACCCCTTCTCTAATTTTATTTTTGTTTTGTGTTTTACTTCTGGAAAATGAGATTGGTTCTCATTGGTTGTAGGCTGGTGTTTACTTGGTAGCTGAGAGAATATACTGTACGCTTAATTGAATTACATGTTGAGCTATAATCACACAGAATGGTTGAGGTTGGAAGGGACGTCTAGGGATTCAACCCCCCTGCTCAAGCAGGGACACTTGGAGCACGTGGCATCTGATTGCATCCGGGTGGGTTTTGAACATCTCCAAAGGAGATTCCACAGCCTCTCTGGGCAGCCTCTTCCAGGGCTCTGTCACCCTCACAGTATAACTACTTTAAATACTTATTTTTTTCATTTATGTAAAATGCTTAAACATAAATTTTCCATTTATGTTTGAAAATTGAGTTTGGCATTTTTGTATTATTTAGTTGTGCTTTATTTATGGTATTAAGTCTACTTGGGTGGAACTCAAAAGTCAGTTAAACACACAAAGCCAGAATTGGTTTTGAGGAGCTAAATGATGTTGAAGATGTTATGTACCTAAGATAAAACTGTTTGGAAATACAAAACTAAATTATTTGATAAGCATCTTTTTTAATCAATGCAAGTTTTATCTGTAGCCAGTTGAGCTGATTCTGTTGTGTGCTCTTGTGCTGGAAAATTTTGAAACAAATAAATTCCTGCTCTTGTCCTTTTCTTTTGTTCACCTTTGAAAAGGAAAACAAGACTTCTTGGTTTGGTGAGATGGTTGGTTGGTTGTTTTTTTTTCCCCTAAGCTACCATTAGCTTTTCATTCTAGAAACTGCCGGTGATCTGTATTAAGTTAAATAATCTGTGAGGGGGAACTGTTTAGTTAAAGGCAGTCAAGGTTATCTAATGCTGATTTAGCCTCTCAGCATTTCATGGTACTTTGTAAGTGGCAAATATGTACATATTGAAGAATTTTAAAATGAAAAATAGACGCTCAATTATAACAAATCTAGGCTAAAGATAGATTTTTCCTTGTTCTGATTACATTTTAGTTATATTTATGTTAATTGATCTTTTTTATGTTAATTCATCATTTTAAAATCCATTTATATCTCTTAAAAAAATGTCTGTAAACAGGGTTTACAGACAGTAAACCTGTTTAATGTCTATATGTCTGGGCTTACTACACACCTATTGCCAGAACAACAATCCAGAATGTTCCCAGGTCTGGAAAGTTGCAGGATGAGTTTTGGGGAGGGAGTGTTTGTAGCGTCAGCTTGTTGCATGGATCCCAATTTTCACTGCAGCTTTTCGAGCCCAGCAAGGAGAGGTGATGAGGATGGCTTGCCGCCTGGACCCTCGGACCGGTTTCCAAATGGCTGGGGAGTGGCTGAAGTACCAGCTCTCGCTTCCTTTTGATGCAGGAGCCATGAACTGTAAGCTACCTGACGGGAGAGAAATGCACACATTTCCACTCGCATGGAATTTAGCTTTCTTTTTAAGTCAAGTAAAATCTTCTTTGCCTTTTTTCTAAACTACACTTTTTGATGAGGAAACAGAAATCTTCATGAGGCTTTTAAGGCTTCAAGTTCTTTGGAAGTTAGAGAGAGAAAGAAGGGGAAAAAAAAAAAAAAACTAAACCCACAGAGTTAACCATTTGTAGCCTACTTCCACTGCTCTGGAGCGAAAGCTACTGTAGAGCCACAGGTTAGCGGGGAAACCGTTTTTTTCCCTCTCTAGGCTCTCTTTGCAGAGCAGATACATTATTATTATTTGGACCTTATCATCACCGTAGCCATTTGATTATTTCTTGCCTGTCTGACAAATCTTTCCATCAGTGACCTTGCTTTCCTCCCCGGAAGGCCACTTGGTTCCCCAAGAAGCCTCAGTGAGTGTTGTCCTGCCTGCAGTGCTGAACTTGGGCTTGTGGTGCCTCCTTTTCTTTTTTGCTTCTGTGGTTTGTCGATGCTGCACCCTCTTGAGGATCAGCCTTGTGGCTCAGGACCCTTCATCGAAGACAAGTGATACTGGAGTGCCTTACTTCCAGTTCATCCCTGCCAGACATGTGCAGGGAGAAAAGCGTGGCAGAAATTCCTGAGCGCTCAGACGTCGCTTCGCGAGAGCTTATGAGGCTGGTGCTGTGTGTGATGGGAGAAGCATGATGAAAGCTCCTGTGTTCTCTTCCTTGCAGCCAAGCCGGGCGAAGGGCTCTGCTCCATCTTCTCTCCCTCCTTTGTTCAGTGGGATGCCATGACCTTCTTCTCGGAGAGCGTCATCAGCCAGATGTTTCGAACACTGGATAAAGACGTACGTGTACCAAATGCTCTTGCCTGCTTTCCTGGCTTGATCTGAATTGACATGGGTGATTTGCAGCTGTGTTGTCTTTGAAAATCTTGTAGTAAGCATTTACCTCCATGCAAAACCCTGGATTGTTTGGTGAGTGACTATCCTGAGGAGCAGTGATGCTATAGATGAGACCAACACCATGTTGGCTTCCTGTCAGATACATCCAGATTCTAGTTGCTACTCCCTGAGAAGTGACAGGAGGGCACAGAGGTGGTACTTCTACGTAGGGCCTTGCTAAAGGAGAAGAGGGCAGCTTACGTGGAATTTCCTGAGGTTATCTTATCAATTGTACCCTGATTTCACTTTTCTTTTTTGTATTCTTAATTGAGTGAGAGAAACTCATGCTCAAGGAGCAGGAGATCAGAAGATGAGATGTATTTTCTCTCTTCTGTTTGTTAACAGCAGGCAGTTTTTTTCTTAACCTCCTGTAAACTGGTATTTATTGAATAAAATAATGCTCATGCACTTTAGTTCATTGTTTGGGTAACTGTAAAATAATTTTAAGGGTTTATTTAGCTGATTGTGAAATCTATTGGAGTGAAAAGGAGAATCGGGACACAAAATGAGAGAGAAAAATTGTCTTTCCTAAAGATACAAACAGTAGTAGGGACTTCAGACTGGCATCTTTTAAGACTGTCTGAGCAATCAGGGCAATGCTGCTACCCTTTTTCTCTAGCAAGTACATACTGCACGTAGATTAACTGAGATCTCCCCCACTTTTCTTCTTTAAGAAAAAAAAAAAGTTGCCTGCAACTGAGTGGGTCTGATATCACAGCAACAATTTCTTGGCCTGGCTCTAGGAGCCCTAAGATGTGTGTTACAGGCTGAAATGCTGAACGTTGCCTTTTTTTTTTTTTTTTTTTCCTTTCCTCCCTCCTTCTCCCTCTTTTTTTCCCCCACCTCCTGTAGGAAATCCCAGTGAATGACGGCATAGATCTGCTGCAGCTAGTCCTCAGTTATGAAACAAAGGATCCTCTCATCCTCTCCTGCGTGCTCACCAACATCTCTGCCCTCTTCCCGTTCGTCACTTACCGCCCGGAATACCTACAGCAAGTCCTTTCCAAGGTAGGCACCTGCAGGCCCTGCTAAATCAGGTGGGCTTTGAGTGGAGTAAGGCCCTTGTGCTAGACACATTAGTTAAAGTTATTGAGCTTTCTATGAAGCAAAGACTGTTTCTTGCATCAGAATCAGGAAAATTGACATGTTGTTTCTCCTTGAACAAGAGAGTCAACGTATACATTTTGATTCCCAGTCCTAAGTCATAACACTAAGCTATGGCCAATAAATAGCATGTTTTATTTCAAGGTCTGATGATTTGTGCTGATGATTCATCTTTCAGCTCTCAGTCAAGGCTTTTACACCGACTTAAAGAAATTGCACCAGTATCTTCTGAGCAGTTCCTTGAACTCAAAATAAAAGCGAGTACTAGATGTTAACAAGTGACATGTGTTTTTGGATTTTTCTTCCCTTTTCTCACAGCTGTTTGCTTCAGTTACCTTTGAAGTTATAGAAGAAAGTAAGGTAGGTCTCATTTGTACTCTGTTAATATGCTGCAATGATTGGATGGAATTCTGCTTTAAAGCTCATAGAGTCTGCAGACTCCACTGTAGCAAGCTTCTTGTCTTTAGTCCTGCTGCTGGAAGGGCAGGGGAGTACAGACAGCTCATCTCTTCTCTGTGGGCACAGCCTCATGAGTTTGGTTGACAAGTTTAGAATCATACAGTCACAGAATCATAGAATCGTTGAGGTTGGAAAGGACCTCTAGAGGTCATCTAGTCCAACTCCGCTGCATACACAGGGTCACCTAGAGCACATGGCACAGGACCGCATCCAAGCGGGTCTTGAAGATCTCCAGAGAAGGAGACTCCACAACCTCTCTGGGCAGCCTGTTTCAGTGCTCTGTCACCCTCACTGTTAAAAAAAAAATTCCTTAAGTTCCTGTGGAACTTCTGGTGTTCCATTTTTTGGCATTATCTCTAGTTCTAGAAAGCCCCAGGCACGTGTCTGAGGCCAGTGTGCCTGGTACCCAGCCCTGTGCAGGCCCTCCTGAGAGTGAAATTCGTGGTTAGCTGCTGATGCTCCTCTGTGCTGGGTTTGCTTCAGGGGCAGCTGTAAAAGTGCCAGCTGCGTGGGGACTGCTCAGAGTCTTGCTGTAGCTGCTGAGGTACCCACACTGTTGGAGCACAGCGCACCTGAACGGGGGCCTCGGGCTGCCTGCTGCTGCCTGGGGAATTGGCCACCACTGTGTCCTTGCTTCTGGGCAGAGCAAGGCGGGTGGAGGTGGTTCTTTGATCTGCGCTTAGCAGTGCAAAAAAAAAAAAACTGCATGTAATGGATTTGACTCTTGAAGATGTTCTGCATTTGTCTGAACTCTTTTGTTTTGTTGCATTGAAGTGTGTTATGTCTGTCCAGGCTCCTCGAACTCGAGCAGTGAAGAACGTGAGAAGGCACGCGTGCTCCTCCATCATCAAGATGTGCCGGGATTACCCCCAACTGGTCCTGGTAGGTAAATCCAAGTCAGTCTTCAGGAGCCTTGCTTCAATTCCAGCTGCATTTTGTGAGATTTTTAATTTCTTGGCTGCAGCCCTGTTTTTCTTCAAGGAAATACTTTTGCTGCATAAATGGCAACAAAGTGATTTATTTCCCCCACTGACAACCCCTCATGTTTGAGTGGTTTCCTGCCTGAGCAGTTGAAATATGTTAAATCCAAAGGAGAAAAGGAGGAGACAGGCAGCACTGGGACAGTTTTAGGGATATATTTGCTGAGTTTTGGTTTTGTCATATATAGCTACTGATTCCTTAGCTGAAGATGTTAGCAATGGCTGATCTGCAGACTTTCTTCTCTTACTTAAAAGAGTGAAGGAGAAGAAAGAGAGTGTTTGTCTTCTGGATTAGCTTGAGGAAGTTACAAAATACAGACATAAACTATTTACTTTTAAAATCCACCAGGTAATATTTTGTTTGATTTTTGCTGAAGCAAGTAGCTCTGAAGTCCTTTTTCTTTTTTTGTGTTTGTGTTTGCATAGCTCTAGAGATAGGGAAGCACTGGGAACACACTGCTAGTTTAAACAAAGAAATTCTGTGAGGCTCTTAATTTGTGGCTACAAGTTAATCTGCAGGTTGTAATAAAACAGAAGATGTTTTGAGAATGCTAACTGAGGTCATTTAGGGATTCCAGTCTGCATTTGTGCAACAGCTGCAGAGAATTAGTGTCTTTATCTTTGTCCCATTCTGCTGCTCCCTGAACTCCCCCTTCCTCACAGGCAGGAAGGCAGCCATTCTCACTGGAAGAGCTGAGGGCCCAGGGCTGCCCCCCGGGATCTTCACAGACTTTGCTGAAGGAGATGATTCCTGAGGCTTGTACAGGGTTCCAGGAAGACATGGTTGCAACTAGAGTGGGTAGGGAAAAAACTTGGCCACTCCTGTGGAATGGTGCTAACCATGTGAGCATTTACTAGACTAGCTCTGAGTGAAGAGAGGGAAGACTCCCAAGTTTGGCCCCTCAGAGACACAAGAGCAAGGTACTTTGCAAATGAAAGGACCAGAACTATTCTGAGATGTGACCCTGCTGTGACACATATGACTGCCTAGAGAAGGGTATCCCTACCTCCTGCAGTGACACCCATCCATACCAAATACGTGACGCTGTCTTGCTTGGGTTATTTTTTTCCAGCCAAACTTCGATATGTTGTATAACCACGTGAAGCAGCTGCTCTCCAATGAGCTGCTTCTGACACAGATGGAGAAATGTGCCCTTATGGAGGCCCTGGTCCTCATCAGCAACCAGTTCAAGGACTATGAGCGGCAGAAAGCTTTCCTGGAGGAGCTCATGGCTCCTGTTGCCAACTTATGGCTCTCCGCAGAGATGCAGAGGTATGGGGCACTGCAGAGCTTGAGCTGGATATTTTGCAGAGGTGGCACCACCACCTCTGTACTGGGTGGTGGGTGGTAGGGTGCCTGGTGACCTGTGTGCTGGGCACTTGCTGGTTGCTGGTGTTAATAGCTCTCCTTGAGAAGTTGCCAACTGAATCTAAGTGCTGCCTGTTGAAAATTGCTCCCTAAGAATTGTTGGAGGTGGTAGGGGGGCACTTCCCAGCATTTTCAAAGCATTTGCTGAAAATGGGGAGAGATACCTTTGCACACTGCCAGGGAGATGAGCTGCCTTTCCTAAAAGCAGATGGAGGTGACTCACAGCTCCAGGTAGCAGCCCCGGACTGCTGAGCACACACAAGTGTTTTCTTAGAAATATTACCTTTATAAGGGCTTCTGAGGCTTTGGGTCCTCACAACCCCAAGAGACCTGGAGATGTTTGGAGAGTCCCAGATCCCTGCTGCTTTTTCCTCAATTTTCCATGAGCAGTGGGGAGTGCTAGCCAGTGATTCTAGTTGTTCTGTTCAGAAGTTTATTGCCAGGGTAAGGCTCTGCTCAAAGCTCCCTGGTACAAACAGTAATCCCTAGCACTGTCGTCTTTTCTCTTGTCAGAGTCCTCTCAGATCCTGAAGCCTTTATCTCCTATGTGGGTGCAGATAACAAAATTACTGATCCACTCTTGGAAGATGCTAGTGGCCTGAACCGTTCTAGAGTGAGTATCGTTACTGGGAGAGGCTTAATCCTTAGAATGAGATAACTCATCTCCTTAGAGCCTTTGTGCTGTGGCCACACACAAGATATTTCCAGATCATCCACTTTTTAAGAACACAGTTTTTCCCACTGCAGAATGACAGATCAACATTTGCTTCTCTGAGGGTTTGTGAGCACATGGGCCATGCCAAAGCAGGGGATTCATGAGGATGAGGCGCTCTTTTCCCTTTTGTTGGTGTGGCAAGAGTTAGGTTTGTGGGAAGGAATTGGTTAACCTGATTTTTGGGAATAGGTGATATGAGCTGTGCTTCCTGAGCCAGGCAGTGTGGAAAACGTGCTGCTGAGATTACAGCATTGAATATAATTAAAATGCCTCCCAGGAGATTGACGTTGTGTGAGCTGCTGCTGATGTGCCTTTACTTCATGGACTGGTTGTAGGTGGGTTCCTGTCTTTAGGTCTATGGAAGACACTGAAATAATTCAGTAGAGCTCTGCTCTGATGCCAGTTTGCCAGTGCAGTTTGACCACTGTGAGATGACAGATGTTCATATCCCTCCCAGCAGCACAAGGAGGAGATGAAGGAGTAATGACATTGACACTTCCTTTTAGAGGACAGTCCTGCCCTCTGAACGAGTTTTCTGCATACTCGTCAGACTTGCACATTTGATGCTAATAATATGTTCCTAGGCTCTCCTGCCATGGCCAAGACTCCCTAAAAATGATGGAATGTGTCATCATTTTCCTGGCCACAAACCCGCCAGTGTTTGTCCCTGTCACCGTGTTAGGTTCTCTGTAGTGCATTCTCCTTGGGATAGGAGGATGGCAGATTTTTTTGAAGCCCTACTTGTTTGGGCTGTGCTCTGGTGAAACAGCGCTCACCACGTGTCTCTTGCCCGTGTTGCAGATCAGCTTCTGCGTATACACCATCCTAGGAGTGGTGAAACGAGCCCGCTGGCCCGCGGCTATGGAGGAAGCCAAGGCCGGAGGATTCCTGGTCGGCTACATGCCCAGCGGCAGCCCCATCTACCGCAATCCCTGCACCGAGCAGGTCCTGAAACTTCTTGACAACCTCCTTGCTCTCATAAGGTGGGTCTAGCTGACTTGAAATCATTTATGCTGATAAAAGAGCTGCTGAAAGTCAGGCAGTGATAAATATGGCAATGCTCACAGCATTCTGCCAGTGGAGCCAGCAGGAACACAGGCTGGTGCAGGTGCCCAGGTCCTGTTCCCCACTGCTCACAGTAGGGAGCCAGGGCCTGGGCAGCTGGAGTCCTGCTTGGCCTGGCCTACATGAGCCCATGAAAGCCAATGGGGGCCGGGGCTGGGGTTGCCTCCCCCGCCTTCCACTGCTGTAAATCTGCCATCCATTTACTCTTTTCTCAGCTAACACCTCTGCTCTGTCCTAAGCCCCCACCAGGCCACCTCTGCAGTCACCACCAGGGCAGTCCCAGCTCTCATCGCATCCACTTTGCCTTGTTCTCCTGTCAGTGTTAAGTTAAGCTGGCTTTGCTGGGTACCAAAGGCAGCGTCCCGAAGCGCTGCCAGCCCCCGCAACCAACGCTGTAGCCTCTGGGGCTGCCAGCAGTGCCTTGCATGTCCCTGGGGTCAGGCACCTCCAGGCCAGCTAGAGGGAGGGCTGAGAGCAAGCGGAGAAGGCGAACCTCGAGTAATGCGTTTCCCGCGTATTTATAAATGAGGGATCTAGCTCAGTATAACGACTGGCACTGGGATTTTGCCAAAACATGGGTGTGTTTGTGAGGTAATGCTGCGTGTTGTGAACGTGGAAAGTGGGGGATCCGTCTGCTTGGCAGGAGCCCACTGGGAAGGAGTGTTTTCAGATCCACTTATGTTTTTCAGTTCCCAGGCTGGTGAGCAGGGCACTCTCCCACTGCCAGCACTGCCTAGTCAGGTGTGTTCTGTGTTGCTGCTGAGTTGAGGGCTGCAGCTCTTGGTGGGAAGCAGCGTGCGGGCCTGGTAGCATGAGCGTGTGTGGTCTGGCCCCAGCGCTGGTGAGGTGGTCGTTCTTCGTGGCAGAGCCCTGTACTGCACAGCGGGTGGGATCTTGGCCTTTGTGCAGGGCTGAACCATCTCATTTCTGGCTGTAGCGCAGAGGAGCTGTGCTTTGAATTGGTTTTGCCTTTTATCCTGAAGGCCAGAGATCCAATGGATGAGCTCTTTGGGCAGGCTGTGTGCAGTAGGGAGAGCCTAAGGTTTGACACGTTGCAGCGGACCGGCTTTTTGCCGATGCAGTTGCTGTTCTTGCCAGAACTGGTGCATTGTTAGAAACACTTGGGGTCCTTGTTATGACAAGCTGAGGAAACTAAATTACATCTTCCTCTGCCAACCTCCTACTGCACTACCTGTAAAGAAGAAGTGCTGCACTTGCCTTTGTATCGCCTCCAGGACCGAGCCCCAGCTGTGATCTGTTGTCAGTGCTTCCCCATCAGCACAAAGGAAGAGGCTCCCTTGCTGTGCTTTGAGCTATGCACCCGGGTTGTTCAAGTTTCTCTGCTGCAGGCCAAGGTCTCCACTTCGGGATGTTTTGGAGTGATTGGTAACGTACAAGAGCAGCTTACGCTTCACTCAGAGGTATCCAGGCCTTCCCAAAGGAGGTGCATAAGGCTGGGTGGGCCAAGAAGGACAAAACAGCTAATGGCTTGAGAGCAATAGATTCTACACTTGGTACTTTGCTGGGCTACTGCTGGTTGCAGAGGTCTCTGTGACACCTACAGGCTCATAGTTGTTCAGCTTAAAAGCTTCTTTATGTTTATATCTTTCTGGAGAAGCTGGAGCTTGTATTCAGACAGTAAAAATCACCCTGGAGGCTCCATAGGATGTTTTTCATGTACTGCTTCTGAGGAGCTCCTTCTGAGCTCTGCCAAGTTGGGAAGCGCGGTTCTGGGCAGGATGCTGCTGGGAAGACGCTTTTCAGAGCATGGCTGTGTTGCTGCTGGAGAGGTTGGTTTCTCTGAGAAGCCCCTGGCAGGGGGCGGTGGTTGCAAGGGCAGCAGCTTTGTGAGCAGCAGCTGCCCTAGGCCAAACCCCAATGTACAGAGAAGGGGCCTCTCTGCCCCTGCTGCTGCCCCGCTGGGTGCTGCTCTCTGGGAACCATGTAGTGCTTGTGCTGCGTCTGCAGGGGGAGAAAGAGGCTGCTCCGAGGTAGGAGTTTGCTTGTGCCTGACATTAACGGGAAGGAGAGGGAGTCCAGACAGTAAGGGAAACAGGGCAGTTTTGAGTGGCAGAGAGAGAGTGGTGCTTTCCTTGCCAGCCTGTCTTTCTGTGTCTGGTCATGCTTGTGTCTCTAGTAGCCAAATTTCCTGAGTGGTCATGGGGCTGCTTTGCTTATTGCTTGCAGCTTTCCAAGTGATAGTTTTCCTGTCCTTTGTGGTGCCTCTTTTTATCTAGCTGTTTTCTAGCTTCTGCCTTAAGTTTGCTTCATTTCTTTTCTTTCCTGAATCACATCCATCTCCAGCCACCCATATGGTTTCTGCCTTTCTCTGGAGTCAGCAGATGCACAGACTGGTTTGTGCAACAAATCATCATGGTGCTGCGATGTGCTTGTGTTTTGTTGCAAGTGGACTGGCTAGTCAGGCTCAGCGAATTCTTTGCACAAAGAAAGGCTTCTTTGGGACCTCTCTCAGGGAGATCTTGACGTGAGGGTGGCATTAATGCTGGTGCAGAATGGTTGTGTGCACAGGGGGGACCATGAGGACTTCAGCCAGCACAGAGGGTTCCAACTGTGAGTGATGACTTCAAGTGTGGGCTCAGACTGCCTTAAGGCCCATGAGTCCACGACTCTAGACAGCAGAGAAACGCTTTCCAGCAGAGCTGTGCCCATCTCTGAGAGTACATTCCCCACACCCTGTCATATCCTTTCTTGTCTTACCTGAATTATAAATGTCTCTTGAATTTTGTTTTTCCATGTTCTCCTGTGTAAGGGATGCCCAGGAGTGCTGCTCGCTGCTGACAGTCTCAGCTGGACCATGCCTAGGGGCTACAACTTCATCATGCACAGGGGATTTGGGATTTTCGACTCCCATGGGGAGCAACTGATAGCCATGTTCTCTGTCACCACTGGGACCTTCCTGTAGTTCAGAATGAGGGAGCCTGTGAGGCCTGTGAGCAAACATCTGCTCTCCCAACTGTCACACTTGAACAAACACTTCAAGGAGTCTGAATCCACTAAGAACCATGAGTGCAGCATCAGGATGTGACTGTCAGGATGTGACCCTTTGCTAGGGTTAGAGCAGTCAGATTTCAAGGTTTGCCCCACAGTTCTGCAGTCCGTGAGTTTTCCCACATTATCATTCTACCCAGCGTAAGGTGAAGCCAACTTTGGCAGGGAGCAGGCAGGGGACATGAAAGAGGAAATGATTTTTGGAGATAGGTTGCAGGATAGCATCAAGCAGAAGTGCAGAGTTTTCAGAGTCAGTAGAAGGGCATTCTCCAAACTTTTGGAACCTGGGCTTTTCCCTGACTCCTACTGAGAAATTAAAACCAGCTTCTGTCCCTTTCAGGCCTGTTGCATGGTGTTAGACCAGCCCAGAGTGAGAGAATGAGTGGTTTAGAAGTCCTTTGTGTAGCTCTTTTGAGCAAAACTTACATTTTTGCCTTCCTCACGTGCTGTGAGCAGGGAAGTATTTAACACTTGCAGAGAGAAATGGGATAATTGCCGTTTGGGAGCTAACTCGGGCTCTCTGCAAACCTAGGCAGATGTCACTGCATCAGGGTGCCAGGATTATGAACAGAGACCTTCCCAAAAAAAAAAAAAAAATCCTTAAACTGTGAGTGCAAGCTGAGACTCTGGAGAAGGCACTGAGGTCCGTCCACACTCCCTCCCCGCAGCCATTCCCACGCATCCCCCCGCTTTGGGAACCGCTGCTCTAGGCACAGATACTGAGTTGCCCTTGATCACCTCTAGCAGCAGGTACAGTGGCAATGCAGTTTTGGAGGAGGCTGCAGGATTTGTGCTGTGTGCAGCTGCGACACCCACAGTGGAGGTCTGAGGTCTCAAAGGAGAGAGGTAGGTGAGAGAGACTCCCCCTGCCGAGTCCAGCTATGAAAGCAAGTCAGTACCCTGGCTAAGAGGGGACCCGTTTTGGCCCGGATGGCAAGAACCAGCCACCTGAGGCCGAAGTGGTGCTCCCCAAGGAGGGCTGACCATGGCTGCCTCCTGATTCTGTGGAACTGTTCCCAGTCAGATGCATTTTCCAGGGGACACGCGTGTCTGCCACGACTAACCTCTCCTGGACTAATGTTCACCCTAGAGTCCCTCCAGTGCCGCCTGCCATTCTGGGGGCTGTGACCTGTCCCTGGGGGCAGTGTGTGTATTTTGGAGCTGGAAAAGCCTCTCCCTCCATAGGGGCCTTAGGTGCAAGAGATCTTTTCAGATTACACAATCTGTGTTTGTCAGTTCTTAAAATATGTCCTCTGATCCCTTTGGCCAAGCTAATATGCTGTTGCCAGTGCCAGCATCTGTGGAGAATTGCTGGGAGTTTATTGCCAGCACTCGCAAGGGGTGGGGGGAACTGAAGGAAGTGGAAGGGACAGCCAGGAGCGTCAGGACATGAGGTGGAGTCACTCCACATCTCTGTCGGGTGAACTTCCCCCATATTTTCGCAGGTGGGGAAGGGGGATCCCATGCACACGTGCTTGGTCTCACCTTCCTCATCGTCTGCCACAGAGGAGCTGTTCACAAGCTGAAGGAAAGGATCCCACTGTCAAGGGCAAAACGGATTGACCTGCACCAGTATGAACCAAGTGCTCTTCTGTTACAGGACTCACAACGATCTCTACACACCAGAGATGGTGGCTAAGCTGGGAGAAACATTTGCAAAGGCCTTAGACATGCTGGAAGTGGAGAAGAATGCCATACTAGGTAAGGAGCTTCTCTTCAGGAAGAATGTGTGGGATCCTGAGAGTTCATGCAGAGACCTGTTCTAGAGGGCATGGAGACCTGTGCTCTAGTCCTGCTCTCTCTTTTTAGGCATGGTACTATAATGAGGCTTTTGGAGCCTTCTTAAGAAGAAACTTGAGTTTGTGAACCCAGGAGGTCTCCCAACACAGCAAAAGTGGGTCCAAGTGGCCCAAGTATAGGCTGTAAGGTTTAATTTCGGACTCTGGCAGCGAGTTAAGGATGCTGAAGTTGCTTTTATCTCTGTTCCCTATCAGTAGAATAAGTAGACTTATGTCTTCTACCTGTTGTGTCACCTGTGAGCTCTGTCTTTCTGTGAGCTACTGCACATAAAGCAGCAAAGTCCTGGTCTCTGCTAAAGACATACTAGTAGCACGGGGCAGTGCTGCTCTGCAGAGGTGAGCACAGGCGTGCAGGGCTGGGTTGCTGCAGGAGCAACTACTGGCTCTGTCTGCGTTCCCTTGCTGCCACCCGGACCGGCCAGACCCCTGCACTTTCTTCTTACCAACAACATTGGGTTTATTCTTTCCCATAGGTCTCCCTCAGCCTTTGCTGGAGCTTTATGATGCTCCCGTTTACAAAACAGTCTTGGAAAGGATGCAGGGCTTCTTTTGTACCCTCTACGACAACTGGTAAGAGCAACTCAGCTTCCACATACCATCTCGTTTTGCACAGCTGGAGCAGAAAGACATTGCGGAGTGCAGCCCTGTTTTAGACTTGCACTTTCCAAGTGTGCAGTATTCCATAATCTCTTAAGTGCTAGGAGCAGTGGTGAACAGCCCCAACCTACCTACCGCACACACGAGGACCATGGTTGCTAAAGAAGTACTTCAAAGTGTGGATCTGCTTGTAACACTGTAACCCTGTCTAACAGGGCTGGAATGCTCTTTCTGTATCCTGACCTAGTTTGTTTCATTGCTTTTAATCCTGTGTTAGGATATAGTATCAGCACTTGGAAGTCTATGTTACTGTTTATCTTAAAACATACACTTAAAAGCATATGTTTAAAGCGTTATCTTTCTGCAGGTATCCCCAAAGGGAAATCCTATGCTAACATTTTTCTTTAATGCTTGCATAAGAACATGGCAATCATCTAATCTCAAAAGGGTAGCACCTGCAGCCTTTGCCAGGTCTGAGGTATGTCCCTGCTGTCCCGCACAGCTGCATGTAACTTGCTTTTGCATTGTAGTTTCCACATCCTGGGAAATGCAGGCCCTTCCATGCAGCAGGATTTCTATACCGTGGAAGGTCTCGCCACGCAGCTCCTTAGCTCAGCTTTTGTCAACCTCAACAACATTCCTGACTACAGACTGCGTCCGATGCTTCGTATCCTTACGTCTTTGATTCAGGGCAGTGAGGGAAGCGCTGAGCATGTAAAGCTAAAACCTGTCGGCTTTCTGGCATCAGTTTCAGCATACCTGAGATAAAGAAGGATGTTTGGGAAGAAAGGCAGATGGGGGTACGTGTGGCATGACAGAGGTGTCAGCCTAGCAGGGCATGAGCAGGACAGCAGTGCCCTGGTTCTGGGATATGAGCAAAGGGTTTGTGCTGTCCTGATGCACCCTCAGAGATGGGAATTGCCTTTCGGGGAGGCAGCAGGCAGGGAGAGTGGGTGTTTGGCAGTGGGGTGTCTGACTAGAGCCAGTGATTGTGTGAGAGACCACCTAGGGTTCCCAGCCCGCTTCCCAGAGCTTGGACATTCAGTCCACAGCTAGGAAAAAGGCACTTCCTCAGCTGAATTGTCAGGGAAGGAGACTGAGCACCTCATGCCCAGGTAGATGTGCCACCTCTGAGTTCAGGGCTGTGGCCAGCCACATGTACTCAGTGTTTTCCTTAACTGCTCTGTGCAGGTGTATTTGTTAAGCCCTTGGTACTCTCCTGCCCTCCGGAATACTATGAAGCCCTTGTCTGCCCCATGCTGGGACCACTCTTCACTTATCTGCATGTGGTAAGAGCTGCTTTGATGCCTGCCCCGGTGGGAATGTTAGGAGGTGTTCCCAGCTCCAGAGCCAGCTGTGGCGAGGCACAGCCCTGCTGCCTGAGGCCCTGATGAGGGGGCTCATGGGGCTGTCCTGCTGCACGCCTTGTACTCAGTTTAAATTGGAGGATGCCAGCTCTTCAGGCATGAGCACTTCTGTAGGAGTGGTCTTGCTCTTGTCCCCTCGTTTTCCTGACAGCTTGGAGCCAGCACAGCCGCAACAGCTTTCTGGCTCTTCACTGCAGCGAATCAGCAATTTCTGTCCTGTTCAAAGTTGGGCTAAGAGCTGTGCTAGCAACTCCTGAAGTGTTTCTATCAGCAGTTGTCACTACTTCCTAGCAAGTAGAGCTTGGGTCTTTTTTACACTGTATCCAGGATAGCTGCTGAAGAAGTTATTGAATCTTCCCTTTTGTCTTGGTCTTAAACAGAGGTTGTCTCAGAAATGGCAAGTGATCAACCAGCGAGGCATGTTTTGGTAAGCACCATCCCTTGGTGAGTGCTGCAAGGGGAGAACGGGGAGCGGGCTGGAGCTCTTGGCTTTCGAGGCCCCCCTCCCCCTGTGGGTGGGAACAGGCCCACCAGCAAAGCACTGAAAAACACCAATTCTTCTGGCATGTTGGCTTAGCTTGCAGCACCCTGCTTTTGCTTTTGGACTTGCTAATGCCAGGTACTGCTGGTGAGGAGTTTGCTGAGCCCCTCCTATTCCTGGACGGAGTTGCACCTCAGTATTCCCCTCCTCACCAGGGGAGTGGTGGTCTTAACTAGTTCTCAGTCTCGCTCTCTCTGTTTATCCTACTGATAACTCACTCCTGTGCTTGGGCAAAAGGGATACGTTAAGGCTCTGGCTCCCCTCACACTAAAACCTGTTCTCCTTAGTGAGGATGATGCTGCAGACGACAATCCTGAGTCTCAGGAGATGCTTGAGGAGCAGCTGGTCAGGCTGCTGACCCGCGAAGTCATGGATCTCATCAGTAAGTGAACCTAAGCTAGGTCCACTGGGATGTTTGGAAAGTTTGCCCTGGAGAGGACTACAGGAGTATTCAGTTTGCAGTTAAATTTACAGCTGAAAGAGATTAACATAATCCTCAGAAGCCAGATATGAGATGGTTAACCCTGTGTTAATCTTAACTAAAACCTAGTAATAGCTCAGCTTACAACCTGTGAGAGAGTGAGCATTCCTTTGCCTTCCTTTTGTTTGCCTCTAGGGCTCCGTGGTTTTGGCACTGTCCCTGTAGGAGTCCAGTCCTCCTTTGAGATCTGGGTTCTTCCTTTCTGTGGCCTGGAGTCTGATACATGACACTGATTTGTGGACAACCTGAGCAAAGGGCAGTTTAGTTGTCTGCATTTGTTACATCTCCAGGCAATCACAAGGAAAGACTTCCTGCCACAAGCAGATCTTTTTTGTGCTCCTTTTCTCCAGCTTCATGCTTTTGTGGTGTGGTTTTGAGCAGAGAGACTGGAAAAATCAATTCCATGTAGCATTAGAGGGTGTCAGCCTTGCTTCTGCCTTCCTGTTAGCCCTGTTGCTGTACAGTGCTCCCTTCCTCTGGTTCTAGGCTTCAAACGTTTTTTGCACATTCCTGGTTCTTAGTAGTTTAAAGCAGACATCTCGCAGCAGGTTCCACCAGAAAGGATCATGTGAGCAGAGTGTTTCACAAGTCCAGTTAGGGCAATATTTGGCTTTTAGACTGTGCCTTCGGGTTCTTCAAACACTGTGTAAAGAACAAGGTCTAGGGAGAGCTGGGGGGAGCTTGAAGGAGTTGTCAGCCCAGCAGGTTGTGCAGGATGATCTCTGCGTGTCCTGATGTAGCCTCTTTCCCTTTTGGCCCCTCTGACCCGCAGTTGTTTTTTGCAGCTGTTTGCTGTGTTTCTAAGAAAGGCGTTGAGCAAAACACGGCTGCCACTCTAGATGGAGATGGTGAGTAAACAGTCACCTTTGCGCTTCCCCTCTTGGTGCATACCAACACTTTTCCCATCCCTTAGAAAGGGAGAGCCCAGCCTGCTTCTGGAGGGGACAGGGCATGTGCACGGTCATTTCTTAGCTGCCTTGCAGCAGCTGGGTGCTGCCTACCAGGGGGCAGATGCTCCAGCAGGAGGTACCAGGGTACTTGCTGTGTATCCCATCCCTGGGGGGGACATTTGGGTTCTGCCTGTGCCCTGGGGATGCCACACTCGCTGCCTTTGCTCCGCTCTGCAGACGATGAGGTGATGGCCACAGACGTGACTCCTCCGGCCAGCGCAGAGCTCACTGAGCTTGGCAAGTGTCTGATGAAGCAGGAGGTAAGGGCTCGTGTTTTCACTTTACCATCATTTTGTGGGGCCCCTTGCCACGCTTGTCTGCAGTGCCAGCCAGATATTGCTACAAAGACCTAGTCAGTGGGAGAATCATTCTGGCAGAAGCATCCATGTTTATAAGGGCCCTGAAGCTGCTGCAGAAGCAACAAAGCACTCGAGGCTCGGGGTTCAGTATAACATACAGCTACAGTGTCTCTGACTCTCTGTGGCATCCTATGTGGGCAGGCACTGGGCATCCAGCCCCGCTGGATGTTCCCTGACCCTGTCCCCATCCTCAGTCCCAGGCTGTTTCCTGGCTCCCTTCAGACACAAATTCTCAAGGTGGGAAATAATTCTTGTGTCTGTTTCACCTCCTGACTCCTTTTCAGGATGTTTGCACTGCTATGTTAATCACTGCCTACACATCCCTCTCCTGGAAGGACACCCTGTCGTGCCAAAGAACCACCACGCAGCTCTGCTGGCCACTGCTCAAACAGGTACCTCAGGGAGAGAGCGGGACTAGTTATGCACAGCTGGGAGAAGAAGCTCTGAGTGCAGGGAGAGATGTGGCTGCTTCAGCCCAGGGAACCTTCTCATTTGGGATGAGTAAATTGCTGGCCACAAGGCAGTCTTATGTCAGTATCCTGCTTCTGTGCCCAGGTGCTCCCGGGAAACCTGCTACCTGATGCCGTGTCTTGGTTCTTCACAAGTGTGCTCAGGGGACTGCAGATGCACGGGCAGCACGATGGCTGCATGGCCGCTCTTGTCCACTTGGCCTTCCAGATCTACGAGGCCTTGGTGAGAGTGTTCTCTGTTGGAGTGCTGGGGGCTGCTGGAGCAGCTCGGCTCAGAGAAGCTGTGGAGCTGACAGCCCCTCAGGAGGGCCGCCCAGCTTCCTTGGCAGAGCCATCCTGACCATCCTTCTCCCTGCAGCGTCCTCGCTACGCTGAGCTCAAGGTAGTGATGGAGCAGATCCCAGACATCCAGAGGGAATCTTTGGAGCAGTTCGAGTCAAAACTTCTCAACCCAACGCTGCAGAAAGTGGCAGACAAGCGCCGGAAGGATCATTTCAAGCGCCTCATTGCGGGCTGCATTGGGGTAGGTGATATCCTAGAGCAAAATGAATCCATTTCCTTTGACATCCCCCAGCTGTACCTAGGAAAACAGCCTGACAGTATCCAGCACATCCCTGTAATGCACTCTCAGGAATACTGAGAATATTTTATTGTGTTTCTTCAAGTGAGAGCGAGGGTTGGGGATGGTAATCCAGATGGAGCAGACCTCCAGCAACAGCTTCTTTGTGAGAAGCACTAGATACTTGGCACAAATGTGATTGCAGGGGCCTAAGCGCTGCTTGGATGTTTGAGCAAAGCTGCTGGAGAGCTGCAGGCCTCTGGTGAGGCTGGAGTGTGAGGTGTCGAGGCGCAGGAGCACAGTGCAGTTTGCAGTAGCCTTTACTGAGGTGCTGCGGTACTTCGGAAAAACCAAGCCTGACCTTCTCCAAAAGCCCTGCGGCGGTGTGGGGCTGTGGCTTTCCTCACACCCTGGGGCCTGCCTGGCTCGGGGGTACGAGGGGAGGCCCTGGGGCTGAGCAGGCCTGTGAAGGCTATGGTGACTAACACCCGTGTGTCCTCTGCAGAAGTCCCTCGGGGAGCAGTTCCGCAAGGAAGTTCATATCCGGAATCTCCCATCTCTCTTCAAAAAGGTGAAGCCATCACTGGAGACAGACATGCTAGAGAATGAGGATGGAGAGGGCCTCACTACACTCTTTGAGCCCTGATTCAGGGACGCTGCAAACATCTCTTCCCCTTCTGTCTCTCCTCATAGTAAGCACGTTAGGTTCTACCTGTCATCTACACAAGCATTTACCTGAATAAAGCCCCTTACAGGTCCTTCCCTCCCTACATGTGGAGGGTGCTGGGGTGCCATTGGATCCAGTCGGTTAAGCTTTTCTGATTCCTTCCCCTCCCCTCCAGGTGTGGGCCACTCTGGATCTCTGCTTCTTTGCAAGGGGGAAGCTGAGCCCACAGACTCCTTTAGGTAAAGCCTGGCCGTGCTCTGGCCTCGGGTGTCTCCAACTAACGCTCCCTCTTCAGCCCGTGGTGCTTAGGAGTAATGTAAAAGGCAGAATAGTGCCCATCTGCAGTCAGGCTATCCTAGGCTTAGTTGGGGTGGTGGTAACCAGGCTTGGCGGGGAACATGTCAGACACTCCTGCCATGCCCATAGGTACTTGTCCCTAATGGACTTGGCTGCTGCTGACTCTCTTCCACCCGTGGCCTCTGAGGGCCAGGGCTGGGTGCCAGACAGCCCTGCGCGCTCCGGACTCACCCCAAGTTCAGTCTTGTTAAGGTGCAGCTCCTCTCTGCAGGGAGGTGGGCACTATCCTCACATATGTTCACGTGTCATGGGTCTTGCTCCACCTCCCACCACAGGGAAGGCTCTTGCTTCATGCCAGCCCTTCTCGGGCACCCCTCAGGAGCAGGACAGGAGCATTTTTTTAACCATGCCTTGTGACTGGGTGTGCAAAGTGTGCAGGTACACAGAATTTGGAGCGGGAGCCAGTGCACCTGCACCCAAAGGGCTAAGGCCACCCTGGTGCTGTGGAGGTGACAATAGCCTCTGTTTTCACCCAGTATGGTACTTGTTGAAGGACTGCAGGGCCTTGCCTGGAGGGAGGGAGGGAGGCAGGTTTCATGATGCAGTTCACAGGGGGAAGGTTGCCCAGAAACTGAGTGTTGGAGGAGGTGGGAATCTACAAACCCTTCCAGGCTCCAAAGTTGGTTATTCTTATGCGATAACTGATTCACTCAATCTACTATAACATTAGCACAGTGGTACAGGAGCTGTGACACTCTGTCCAGCACTAGCTGGCAGTCCTGCCCTCCACGAGACAGAGAAAGAAAAAAATCATGAGAGGGACAAAGGTCATGTCTCTGCTCGGGTGGACTGAACAGAAAAGCGGGGCTTTGAAGAGCGTGGAGGGGGGCTGAGAGGAAGAGCAGGCCTGGGAACGTCACTCAACGCTGCTCTTCCAGCAGCCCCCACACTTTCTCCTGGCCTCACTTTTTTAAACTTCTCAGCTAACATAACTCCTGGCTTTAGCAAAGGCTGGGTGTATTTATTGTGTTGTGGCATTTTTAACATTCTGTGACTTCATGCTAGACACAAGGGGTTTTTTAAATGGTTTTTAGAACCTTTTTTGTAGGAATGTTTAAATCTGAAGCTGTCTCTGAACTGGTTGTGTTACACCTCAATGTCAGTAAAGCTATTCCAGTTTCATACACATGGTGTTGTTTTGTGTTATTCAATTTGATTCCATAAAAGCTGAAGCCTTTCTAAGGGTCATTCATTCCTTATCCCATCTGCTACAGGGGAGGCACCTTTGCAAGGACTCAGTGTAAGTGGGGAATTGTCACATGCTGATAAGCAGGATGGGGATGCACCCTCCCACCCTAGCTCCATAAATTAGAAGACAAGGAAAAAGATATATTTAGAAATATTAAATGATCAGTCAGAGCTGGTTTTTCTACTGCAGCTGGTGAGTTCGAAGCTGAAAGAGTACGTGTTTACAAAGAACCCTTGGATAGGGCTATAGCTGACAAAGTACACCATGAAACCACAAGGAAGGGCAAGTTCTAGGGTTGTTGCCTTACACTGAATGCAGGAGCTTGTAAGGACACATTAATAAGGGTTTATGGTACCTCAGTTAGTCCAGGTGCATCAGTCAGTAGGAGGTGGCAACATCCCTCATCACTGTAAAGAATTCACTCCTTTCTCATCTCTTTCTTCCACTGGGGTAATGCTGACTGAAGTAGGGCAAA
Source organism: Crypturellus tataupa (assembly GCA_034781795.1). NCBI lineage: Eukaryota > Metazoa > Chordata > Aves > Tinamiformes > Tinamidae > Crypturellus > Crypturellus tataupa. Next base: position 1,606,017 of record JAWLRI010001063.1, read on the forward strand.
GAGACGAGCTTAGCCTCCAGAATGCTGGTTTCCTGCATCACTGTGGCCCAAGTAGGAGGACTCAGGTCCTCCTACATTTTTTTTTTGTCTGTTTGAAGAACCTAATGTTCTTACATGAATTTTTGTTCTCTGTGAACTCCCCCAGCATGAATGTGTTAATAATCATTCAGGGCCCTTTCTTCCCTAAATTCCATTTAATATGTACCAAACTCTTATGTAATTAAAAGTCTTTAGTGCTGGGGGCTGGGAAATACACTGAAATAACCAAAGAAAGCCCTACAAAGCTGCCTAGGCTGCTGCTGTAGCATCCAACCACCACTGTAGCTACTTCTGGGAGGAACAACAACTAGTAGCAGTGTTGTAGTTGATTTAATTCTCTCAGCTTACCCTTTCAGTAACCCTAGAAGGTGATTTGTTTTATTCTTGCAAGAAAATCCTCCCTTAAAAAGGGAGTAAAGAGAAGAGAAGCCCTCCAAGGGCTGGGCCTGAACCTCCTCAGTATTAGTCCCTGGGGGAAGCTGCTTCAGCTTGGTTAAACTCAAGCCATCCAGCTATAAATTACTCCTTTTGAAAAGGAGGGATAAAACCTGGATGAAGGTGCTGAACACCTAACTCCAGTCTCATGCAGGAGGAAGTTCTGGAAGTCAGTGCTGGCACTGTGGCTCCTTGCACATGTGAGCCACCTTCTGCAGCGTGGGGCTGGCTTCGGCTCCAGCAAGCGAGAGCGGAGGGAGACACCACAGCTAGGAGGTGTGGGCTGTATAACGTGGGCCTGGCTGTTTCACTCCAGTGCTCTTAAGCGTAAGAAAAAATAAGTCCCACGGGGTAGGTTCTGCAGCAGAGATGAGGCAGTGCAAGAGCCAGCAAGGACATAGGTGAAGCACCCGCTGTACTTCTCTTGACAGGGAAGCCGCCAATTTCCCAGCAACTAGTTACCAGCTGTCTGGACAAAAACTGGAAGCAGAGCCAGAGGCTGCAACACAGCACAGTAACAGGGGACAGCCTTGGTACTGGGGCCAAATGCTGCCTGCAAGGACACCACTGTTTCTATCTCACTCATCTTTAGGTCTGCTGGCACCCTTTTCTCTGTAAATTAGGGTTTATAACTGCTAACAGTACAGAGGCACATGACTATTAAAAAAAAAAGCCTTTAAGGGCTTCTCCTCAATAAGGCTCATTACAAACAGAAAACAAACACAAAGAGATGGTCCAGGGAATCTAACAGACCATTCCCCGAGCTCTTGCCTGCAGAGGAAGATCCAGCCCTGCAGGCAGCCCAAGGCAGCAGTGGAGAGATGCGCTGCTCAGCCACAGCCCGCTCATTCCATAGGCACAGAGTCCAGCTCATTCAGGAAGCGCTGGCACTTCCCCATCAGAATCTTGATGGCTTCGCTTACCAGTACATCAGGAGGCAGGATACCCGTGGATTCCACTGAAACTGCAGGGACACAAGTCAGCACCGCCACACGCTTCAGCCTACACCTAGCTGCAGAGGGAGATGCCTCTGCATCTTCCCTCACACAGCACTCCTGTCAGGCTAAACAACCAGCAAATTTACAGCATTAGCCAGCAAGCAGCACACACATTTCCAAAACAGCACCAAACCACAGGCTCAGCAATCACCCACTGGCATCAAATGCACCACTGCTAATGACAAGGGAAGGAGGACAGAGACCAGAGGGCCATGATGGCCAGGTCTCTGCTCGAGCTGCACCGCAGCAGACAGGCTCCCTGCTCCGAGCAGAAGGGCTCACTCACAGATATAATGATTCCGCACTCTTGCCAGGCGCACGAGGTTTTTCAAACTCTCATGACGGAAAACCTCCCTGCTGAACGTGTCCAGTCGGGCGTTTGCTACTCTTGCCACTTTTTTTCCTAAAGCAAAGGAAACAAAAGAAGCTGGGCACCAGCAGCAGAGGAACATCTACTTCCCACAACCGAAGGGTACCCCAAACAAGCACTCACCCACCAGCAAAGGCTGGGGAGTCGCATATGTAAAGAATTAGCACATCCTCAACACAAAACTCTTGACATGATAGAAATGGGCAGCTCCAGCACAAACCCAAAACTTGTACATAGCCCTGGGCAGGGTGCAAGTCATCCCACGTGCCGCTGCTCACTGCCCAGCCTGACACAACAATGCTTGGAAGCTGCAGTAGGCAGCCACGTGGCTCTGCACACAAATACACGGTACCGCAGCACTTGAGGGAGACCCCAGCTCACCCACAAACACGTTTGCACATGACAGTCCCTCATCCACAAAACCAGATTCAGTTGCTGACTAGCAAGACAACATCACAGCATGGTTTTGTCTCTACAAGGCTTGGCTCTAGTCTCCAATCAGTCTCTGCTACGACTCACAGGGAACAAGGCACTTTAGAGCAGTGAATGAAGTACCCTTGATGTTCTGGACCTCAATGACTCCAGGAGAGAAGCACTTCTGCAACAACTCAGCGGCCTCATCCTCAATAGGCTGCAGGAGAGTGATGTCAGGAAGCAGCCGGTAACTTGCTGTGGCCACAGGAGAGAACTTGGCATGATCTTTACCTGCACAGGGAGGCAAGGGTGAGGAGAGGCCCCACACAAAAAGAGCGGAACCAAGGAGACAGCCAGCCTGCTACCACTCCCGCCACACATCTGTGCCCCGGCCCGAGCCCTTGGGCACCCATTCCCCTCGCCCTGGGAGCCACAACTCACCAATGCCCTTGACGCAATGCATGAGCACATCTATTTCCTGACCAGGCCGCAGCTGCGCAATAAGGATGTCATCATGCACAGGTCGGAAGTCAGCATCGGGGAAGAGGTCTGGCTGGTTCCCCAAGGGCACCCATGTCATGTGTTTGCTGTACACTGTGAAGGGGAGCCACAAGCATCAGCCTCAGAAAGCTGACTGCCACAGGACTGCAGCTAGCAAAAAGTTTAGCAGAATACGGGAATCGTGTCTCTCTGCTCATGAGAGAACAGACCAACTCCTGTCTCTCAAGAGAAAACAGCACGTGTTTTTAGGACGGGGGAAGACCTTACCTTTGTGATTGATGTATAGCTCGTTGGGGTCAGATGACTCCTTGGCTGCCTGAGGGTTTCGGCTGCATTTTATTTTCAGCTGAAACTGCAGCGTATCAATTTCTGTCCCTTCTTCATCTCCTGGAAAAGGGAGAATTGCACAAGTCTCTGCAGAATCACACTCCTGCTCAGTTTACTTGACTCCATTGCTACTCTGGGGGCAATCTTCAATATTTCTGTTTGATGAAAGTGACACATGTGACTCTCACCTTGGTTTCTGTACTCAAAGAGTCGAGGGTCAGCCCGGATAGGGATAAGGCCCAAGCGATGAGCCAGAATCTCATCCTGGACAATGGATGTGTTGTTGTACACAAAGACTTTCTCTACAGCCATTGTTGGTACCTCAAGGAGAGGAGAACAGATCAAGTCAATACAAGATGACAGTCCCAACTATAAAGGAATAAAACATTCATCTAGAACACTCTTGTGTTCACTGCTCCTTCCGTACCATAAATAATTGCCCTACAGGCTCTTCTCACTAGTATTTCTGTCAAATCAGCCTACCTAGTACACATACAAAATGAAGTCTTCCTCTATCCCCGGAGATTAATAAGGGTAAGAAGAATAAAGGACAGGCTAATTGACAGCCACTACAAGATGCAAAGTATTGTGCTCTTGAACAGCTACAACTGCTACAGCTCATGCAGCTCAGGCCTCAACTCTCTCTGGGCCCCTGACACACACACACACACACACACACAGAAAGAATTTTTACCTCACTTCTAAAATAGACATGATGGGGTTCTAAGATAGCACAAGGCACACGCACACACATGGTTCAGACCCCACTTCCAGGCAGAGCTCAGCTCTGTGGCCAGGGCCCTGTCCCCAGGCCCTGCTGCACAAACCCATCAGGCCGCGGCTGCCAGGGGAGGGGTGGCTGGGGAGGACAAGCCCAGGACAGCCCCACGGCGGTACCTCAGCCAGCAGGATGCGGCGGAAGGCGTTGGCGATGGCCGCGTCGATGCCCACCATGTCGAACTCCAGCGTGTCCTGCTCCTCATGCACCACGTCCACGCGGAAGCCCTGCCCGGGACACGCGCCGCATCACCCCGACGCCTCAGCCCCGCCAATGGCCGCCCGCGGCCGGTAACCGCCCTTCTCCCCTTCGCAACGGCCGCCACCCGCCCCAACGGCCGCTCGGGCCGCGCTCACCTCCTCGAAGCGCTGCTGGTCCCAGGCGTCGTCGTAGCCAGGGTAGTTGCCGGGGAAGTCCGTGGTGTGCACCTGCGAGGAGGCAGAGCCGCCCGTGAGGCACGGCCGGGCGGCGGGAGCCGGGCGGCGGCGGGGGCGCCCCGACTCACGTTGCGGACGCCGAACTCGCCGAGCACCACGCGCTCGCGCATCTCCTCCACGCCC